>JAJHSJ010001780.1:0-49646 GCA_021015155.1 Magnolia officinalis
TATGCATGATGATTAAATGAGTTTACTATTGTGATGATTATTATGATTGTATATAATATTATCCCCTTCCCATCGAGTCACACACTCGACTCAGTGATTGAGTCAAGTGAACTCATGTTTGCAGAACCAGGTGTAACACTTAACCTTTTTCTCTTAATTGTTTGGGTTCTTGAGACTATCCTCGTTAGAAACTTGTGAAGACTCAAATCCCGAAAGAGTGCATCTATAACCAGCTGTAATACCTAGATTCCGTTGTACCTAATATTTAAAATAGCGGATTTTATGGAGAGAAACTACCACATTAATATATGATTTATGTTCCAGTACCTTTTTCAAAAAGGTCTTCAATAGGCTACCTTATTAATGCGATTAACGATCCCTCCAACACCTTGGTTACATTTTAATAGCGAGTTGCCTTGCAAGCAAATGTGTCGGGAGCTTGGTTGGGCATGATGTTTATGTGAAATCCACCTCGACAACTATGCGTGTCACTCCATTTTAGGCCTACAGTAAAAAAAAAAAATAATAATAATAAAAAATTAGCCCCTATGTATGATTCAAGTAGACCCAGGACTGTAACTAGTCTAGAGGGCAACCCTCGCCCTCCAAACTATTTCCCTACTGCAGCTCACCTTAATCACAAATGGGCCTGAATTATGGGTCCTAAGCCTAAAGTTTGGTGTGACATTGGAGTAAATTTTATATAAGCATCATGGTGGGCCCCGTAAAAATTAAAGGTGGTCATCTCTCTACCAACCATATTCTTTCTCGTCACTTACCTAAATCACAGGTCAGATCTTTTCACTTGGGGCCTAACATGGGACTACATATTTAATGGTTAGATGGGCCCTTTTAGGTGGGCATCTTATTAAATTCCATTTTAATCTCTCATTTTTTTTTTTGGAAATTTTCCCTATAGCTGCTTAACTTTTGGCTATGGACTGAAAACCTCCTTCCTTTAAATTATTTCTCAAAACCCCTGCCAGATGAAACCGTTAACTATTGAATGTCCGCTCTGCCCCTGTCTAATAAATAGCAGAAATGACTGGTCCCTTGCCAGATGACGGCACTGCTCTACCGTTTACCTATCTCAGCCGATTCATCCAATGTTATTGGAAGAGAAAGCATGAGGTCCACATGAACGTCTTGCATGAAGCGGATTAGCTGCCGCCCTGGTCGTACCCAAGAAGGTGCGGCCCTTACCGTGGGGCCCACTTTGATGTATTTTTGATATATCCACGCCGTCAATAGGAATTTAAATATCATTTTAGACCATGAACCTAAAAATGGAGAAGATTCAATTCTCAGGTGGATCATACCATAAGAAAAAGTGGAGATTGACCATTAATGGGCCATAAAAGCTTTGGATCAAGCTTATATTCCTTTTTCCCTTCTTCCATTTTTATGATCTTATCAACCGGTTGGATGGAAAATAAACATTACGTTGGGCCTTAGGAAGTTTTTAATGGTATGACATCCAATCACCATTGTTTCCTAAATTATGGCCACGTGAGAATGGGATCTTATTATTTTTGTCCTCATAACCTAAAATGTCCTGAAAAAACAGATGGACGGTGTGGATATAGAATGAATGCATCAAGGTAGCCCCAGGGGTAGGGTTGCACCGTCTTTGTGAGGCCGGGGCCGCACCTAATCCCCTCCCGATTTGAACGGCGAGGAGTTGAATGCTTGGTTGCTCCGAGCCAGCACGGGTATTGAGGGAAGAGGGGAGTTCTTTTAAGTAGTTTAAGATGATGACCGTAGATTCGGAAGACCCGGAATATAGAGTATCAATCAATACCGTCCATCTAGTTTCCCATATTTTGGATGCCAAATGGTTGAAAACGTAAATCATCAAATGATCTTCACCATCTGAACGGTGTATATAAAATCAAGGAAGTGTAGAAAACTAGTCAATATTGAGTGCATCCATTGAATATAATGTACTGATTAGATTATTTAATGGTACAATTTTTTAAATATAGAAGAATGTTTGATAGTGTCACCATATGAACGGTTCTGATTGGTGGATAACTCAACTAATGTACTATGGAGAGAAGGTCCTACCGTATTTCGGTTCTTTCGGCTCTACCGTATCAATTCCGGGCTTTTAATATGCAGGTTACATGCGTGGGCGCGGATTGGGTAAGGCAGGGAAAACAGCGGACGCGGATTTCCTGCGAAAGCCTTTCGCAGGAAGTTCCTGCGCAAGGATTCTAGATGGGGCCCACTGTGATGTTTGTTAGAAATCCAACCCGTTCATCCGATTTTTGAGATCATTTTAGGACATGAGACCGAAAATTATTAGGATCCAAAACTCAAGTGGGCCATACTAGATGAAACAGTGGGGAAAGGAATTCCTACGGTTGAAACCTTCCCAGGATCCACCTTGAGTTTATATTCCATCCAAACCGTTATAAGTTCATTTTCACTGAGATGAAGTGAAAAGCCAAGAAATTAAACTGATACAAAAGTTTTGTGGCCATATAAATGTTTCAACGGTGGTCACTAAATCTCCACTGTTTCCTTTCATGTAGCCCACTTGAGTTTTTGATCCTCCTCATTTTTGGTGGCATGTCCTAAAATGAACTCTAAAAATGGATGGACGGAGTGGCTTTCTCACAAACATCATAGTGGGCCCCACACAGAATCTTGCGCAGGAACTTCCTGCGAAAGGCTTTCGCAGGAAATCCGCGTCTGAAAACAGCTTAGTTGACGTGGATTGCGTACTGACAGCGTCAGTAGCGAGGTGGCTACTGACAGTGATATGTGGCCCCATCATAATGTATGTAGCCTATCCACGCATTCCATCCATTTTTTTCAGACTATTTTATGGTATTATAACAAAAATGACGTAAAGACCGTGATGAAGGGAAAAATATAAATAGTATCCTGATCTAAAACTTTTTTATACCACAAGAACTTCTTAACGGTCACTCACCATTGTTTCCTGTGATGTGGTCCACTTGATATTTCGATTGTCTTTCATTTTTTAGGTTTATATAGAATGAACTGATAAATGAATGAGTGGTGTGGATATACGATAAATACGTCAAGGTGGTCCCATGGTCAGAAACGCATGTGTTGCGTGAGGCCGGGCCGCACCTTATCAGTTACCTTCTGCATGGACGGGGATTGCGTCTTACCCCCGCCGGATCTGTGGGGCCCACCAGAATGTAAGTGTTTTATCCACGCCGTTCATCGATTTTCTCAGGTCATTTTAAGATATGATCCATACAGCTCCATTGGACCGCACTAAAGGAAGCTGCACTGATAATAACACCCACCGTTGAAACCTTTGTAAGGGCCAAAGTGATTTTTTTATTTTTTACCATCCAACCTATTCATAAGGTCTCGTAGACGTGGATGAAGTGAAAACAAAAATATTAGCTTGATCCAAAACTTATCCAGCTCCCAGGAAGTTTTTAATGGTGAACGTTCATTCCCATTTGTGGTCCATTTAAGCCCTGGACCTACCTCAGTTTTTGGTTCTTATCTTAAAATGATTTGAGAAAAGTGTTGAACGGCATGGATAAAACACTTACATCACGGCGGGCCCACAAAGCCCTGCCCAGATGGAATACCCCTTGCATCCGGAATGCATATGATATGCCTTTTAAGGTTTGCCATGAAATAATTAGAGCTATAGGCCATCCAGTGCTTTTTTATTTTATGCGGGGAAACTTATTTTGCGAAATGTGGCCTTTTAGGGTTTGAATGCTGATATTTTGACCAAAATGCTCATTTTTGTTAGGGTAAGTGCATAATAAAAGAAAGGGTATTTTGATCTTTTTGAGTTTATTAGTAAAACCTAAGGTCTAGTTTTAAAATTAAGGTTACTTTTGGAATAATGAAATTGGTGGGTAGTACCTGAGGCCTATACGCCTCAAGATCCCTTTTACCTTTTCCTCTGCCAGGACGGTATACCGTAAGGGAATGCAAGTTCAGCCAGTGCATTGCATAATTTCAGGACGTGGAGTAAAATTAACAAATCGACCCGGTCCATAAGATTGGTCATCTGACTTGTACGGAATGGGATAAAACATGGAGCTGATATAAAGCTAAGTGGGCCAAACGAACAGGAAAGAGTAGGGATTGAATGCCCACTCTTGAAACATTCATTCCGGACACATGATATTTACGGTAAATCCACTTTGTCCATCCGTTTTCTAGCTCATTTTAGGGAATGGGATAAAAAATCAAGCAGATTCAAAGCTCAAGCAGGCTACACGACAGGAAGCAGCGGGATTGAGCACCCACTGTTGAAACATACTGGGCATCGTGGGGTCTAATTTGAGTCCCAGAGCTGCTGGAAAAATGTGTTAGATATACCGAAAAGTAAAAAATAAAATAAGATTTAATTTTTTCATTTTACTAGGCTGAATTTTGCGGATCCGTTGTACATGCAGAATTTGTTTTCGATTTCGTTTGAAATTCTTTTCACAGCTATATGTGTGTAAACAAGATTTGGAAGCATTCTAGGGGTTTTTAAATCGTCTTAGAGTTTCAAATGGCATATTAAGGGTGAGATTTGAGGTTGCTCGGGTCGGATAAGATCATTCTCTTTGTAATTTTTACTTTCATGGTGATTATACGTCGCTTTGTGCCATGTTTTATTAAATTTTGGTTAGCTCACTTATTTTGTGTCCAACTTGTGCCATGTTTTATTAAATTTTGGTTAGCTCACCTATTTTGTGTCCAACCAACAACGAAGTGAGTGAGCAATGGGTGAGGTTTCCTGAGGCCACATATGCGTGGAGCATTGCCCAAACAAATGCAGCCACATAATATCATAACTTTTCATCAAGTTGGTCAAAAATTTTTAAATGTATACCTAAAAAATCAAATGTTTCTCCCCTCAAGTGGACCACTGTATATGAAAGAAATGGACGTTCAGAAAGAAATGCATTGGCCATTTTTTTCTTTTGTATATTGTGCCGGATTCAGAAGCGAGAAGCTTGATTCTTGCTACATCTCAAACACATGTTCCATACTGGCATGTGCAACTGCATGTGGATGGTCGCAAATCCACACGTGTGTGGGCTTGACCTCTATTTCATGTTTACTTCATATGGTTTTGGCTTGTTTGGTCCCATATGATAGTTGTCGATACAACACATAATATTCAATTGCAGTAGTGTAGTCTTTTTTGTATATAGAGAACTCATGGAAGAGTCAATGCATTTGGCTTTGTTTGCATTCAATCCATGCTTTAAAGCTCATATTTGATGAATATAGTAATTGGCATCCTAAGTTGAAAATGAATTAATATTAGTAATATTCCTACAACTTCAAAAAGTTCTCTATTTGTTATGAGCCAAGAGAATCTAATTAAGAGTTCCTTGCCATCCAATATTTAGCTACTTTTTTCCATATTATCTTCTTAGCCATCCTTTACAAGTCATTGATGGACAGTTTAGAAGCTTCTATTCTTGAGATTTTTAGAGCATTTTCCGTCCATGGTAGAACCTATCAAATTAAAGTTTGGACTCTTGAGATTTTTAGAGCATTTTCCATCTATGGCAGAACCTATCAAATTAAAGTATGGATCTCAGAACTACTGATCTCACTTGTAAGTGTTGGACATAGCCCAGTGAGGCCCACTGGTGGGCAATCACTAGTGGGTGAGTCCCATGAGGTTTGGCTCCTTTTATTAATCATTTTTCTATATTCCGTTTGAAGTTGAATTTCATATTCAATTTTAAATGAAGATTTAGATGGGAAGATAAGGATAAGACCGGATAATTTCTAGTTTCATCTAAACTCTCCATCATTCCTTGAGAAGAGGCTCTCTCGTGAAAAACACATTAAGCAACAACAACGAGAGTAAAAAGGAAAATGGGAGATTGATATTTGTCTATTTAACTTGTCCTTGGGACGATCTTAGCCATAAATCGTAATCTGAGGCCATTTATACCGTAGAATCAGAGGGGTGATTAGACCCATCTGTTCCAGTAGTGGTTAAGCGGACCGCTAGATTTGGACCGTTCATCTTCGACTTTGTGGAGGTCCTATATCGTGTAGACCGTCAGATCTTGAGGACTCACTCTTCCTCGCAGACCATTAGTAAGACAAATCAAGACATCTACACTGAATGCATCAAGAACTCATACTTCCTCTTTTATTTTATCCATGATTAGTCTTTTAAGTTAGTACATGTTTCAACTTCTTTTATAAATTTAAGCAACCAAATTCTAGCATATAATTTTCAGATTTTAATAATAAATTTCACTTCTTGACATCTTCTCATAATAAAGGTGCAGGAGTGAAGAATAGAGGAATGGTGCCTAGATAGTGATGAGATGTTTAGATGATATTTTCTAACTGTGACTTTGAGATTTGTATTTTTTGTAACAGATTTTTCAATACGGAAAAATGTGGTAATATTTTTTATATGTTTTGCACTTCAATTCACATAAACAGTTTCATTTAATGTTTTATTTATTCTACTGTATGAATTATCCGTCTGTAATACATTAGTTGAAAATTAAAATTAGTAGTTTCTTTACAGTGTAGTTCTAGAAGGGCTTCTATGATTTTTTATTTTTTAGGCATCATATATTCTGCATGACATAAGAGTTTCTGCAGTAAGCTTGGATTTTCTTTCATTTTGCACAATTGGACCCACGGTTCAAGGTATGTATGGTTGATATAACGGAAGATTTTCCTGGCCATCATTTCTGTAGCCTTCTCTGCATAGAATGTAGAATGTTACATTTCTTTTTTAATTAATTGCATACTTGCTGGCAGCTAATTAAAGGATCAGAAATTATACATCCAGCAGAATAACTGAAGGATTGGAATGTTCTACGGGGCATCCAAATTAAGCCAATCATATCAACGGTACGGATCATTAAACTACATGCTCTATTGTTCTGAAATGGTGATCTTAACCATCTAATGACTGGATAGGAAATGGGCAATCCATACCTACCATACCAGAAAAGTTCCATCATTCTTTAAACCATCCATCATGTGAGGCTCAACCTTGATCATCAATTGGTCCCCAAATCACTTTTGTTAAGATGATCCAACCATCCAATCAAAAAAGGCAAGGAAATGGACAATCCATATTTATTACACTAGAAAAGGCATAACCATTGTCTATCTGTAACAGCCCGGATTTTTCTAACACCTGGAATTAGATGTCCTTAGGCGATGGGTCAATCCTAACACCGGTTTAACTTCTCAAACACTCAATTAAAGCCTCAAATCCCTTTTCAACACTATTTTTCACAAATCTCACCTTTCACTACCTCGTTCTTAAATCCTTCTAAGTACTTCACGTTAGACACTATCTTAAAGTTTAGGTGATGAAGAACAATACTTAAACTAAACATTGCTATAATGGTCTAAGTACCACCTCAGACCGAAATCACTCAGGACTAAATCCTTCAGAAATTAGGCGAGATTTAGCTAGTGTTAAACTAGAGTGCCTGTGAAATTAGCACCAATTACTTTAAATACGATCTGCAAGACCCAAAACTTGTAGAATTATTGACGCTAAGTTACCCTAAAATTTAGGATCAATCTCATTACCCGGCTACTCTCGGGAGCATCTTGAAACTCCGTATCAGATCTGGACCGCACATCGGGAGTCCGAATAATACGAGGTTAAGGACTTAGGACCGCCTCGCTGGGCTTGACAACCATCTCGGAAATCAAATCCAGCCAGTGTCCCAGCGCTATTCGCTTGAGCTCAGAGTGAAGAGTGTGAGAAATGTGAAATTAATTCAAAATAAAATATTTTGAATAGTAATCTGGCACGTGTTACTTGCGAATTAGTTTTAAGCAACTAGACCGTCAGAATCAGATCAAATTACACCCTCGGATCAGGAGAAATTTCATACACATTTACATGTACTCGGAATCTCCGATCGAGATCCGCTGACCGTTGAACTGAAACTGGTCCGCCACGCGTGATCTGGAATCCCGACCGAAACGAAAACTTAATAGTATGTAGATCCGGTGTCGGTGAGCTTAAGTCCGACCTTTGGCTCAAGGAGGCCAGCCAGAAGTCCTCCGTTGAGCTGGAAAAGGTCCGCTTTCGTTATAACCTAAGTAAACCTTGTCCAGAAGTCTGTTTGGTGAGATTTGGGGTTATATAAGGACCTTAAAACCTCTCTCATTTCAGCCATCCGAATTTGAGAGAAAACCTAGAGAGAGAAGAGAGAAAAGGGAGAGAAAGTGGGAGAGTAGTGGGAGAATCTCCCTGTCACTCTTCCCTGCCGCTCCACGAGCTCCACCGCTCCGTTCTCATCACTTTTTCGGCGATTTCGACGTCATTTCTAAGTAAGAAACCCTAACCCTAAATTGATTTGGAGTTTTGATAGTTGTAGGTTATGAAATAGCTAACCTATTTCGTTCTGTAGGTTGCCAAACTGCCATATAGGAAAGCTTAGCAATTCTATCGACTCCGTTACGATTCTACGACAAAAGGTGCGGACTTTAGGTGTATAGGTTATGGTTTTCAACGCTTTCAATGTCAGATAATGATAGATTCATGATCTATATGCAATTGCACATATACAAAATACTGTCTATTTTCCGTTTTTCGATTAAAGATGAAAAATATGAAATTTACATACTCTAGGTATTTGTAGAAAGTACCGTATACGTATAAATTTTGGAAATGTGTGCCATGATTATTTGCTGTATAGCATATATATATGGATAAAACTTGTTTGGCGAAAGGGTTCGCCCTAATACATGTTTTTGCTAATATACACTATGTATGTTAAAATAGTGTATTCTAGTGTTTGTGAAAATGACCGATGAGTATAGAGTTCTCATCGTGACATGACTAATTTCAATGTGATTTATGATTGTTGTATTAATTAATGTATTTAATGAGTAATGAATGAAAGTGATATGACATGACTAATTGTATGGATTATGCTTGTTGTATGGCCATACCCCTTTGACGAAAGGATTTCCCTAAATCAGGAACGACCAAAATACCACTATATGCTAAAATGTGTGGCCCAAGTGTTTGTGGAAATGACTGAATGAACATGGAACTTGGATTCCTGCTTGCCATGACTATCCGGTCGTGGGTGTATGCGTGTTATGATTGGGGTAACTCCCTAGTGAAACGATTGGCCCAATACCTATGTGATCAACATATGTCATGTATGTTGATGTATGTAGTCTAAAGTGTTTGTTGAAATGTCTGAATGAGTAGTAGTTAGAAAATTGTAATGTATAAGGGTGTTGAGATATGATTCTCAACTCCTTTAACTATGTGTATGATTTCCTTGGATAGCTGTGTGATTAGGAATTGAATATGTATAAACTCATGCTTGTGTTGTGCTTCATAACATGCTTAACTGATTGCATAATTTTATCTATGTAATGCATATATTTAAATTCATGTTTACGTTGTATGATCCGTCATGGATGATGGGGGAGTGGAGCAACGATTCCGTGCAACAGCCCTGGCAGCCCTAAACGGATAATACCAGACCTTGATTGTATGATTTGAATCTTAATCTATTACTGCTTTACCTATCTGCAATTGAATGTGATTGGGGCTATTGTATAGTCCAGGTAATCGGTAACGGGATTGAATTCGTGGCTGAGATTCATTCGTCACGTGAGATGTGTTCGACGAACCCGAGTCGTACTTCAGTTGGCGATAGTGGTTGGCCACGCGAAGTGCTTATGCGCTTCATATCGTTCAACTTGTTGTGCGCTCGAGCTAGCCGAGCTCGTCAAGTAACCCGATCTGTCTTATGTATGTTCACCATGTTTGGACGCCTCTGCTTGAACCTAGGGTACCAAACTTACCAGTGGAATCCCGTCAACCATGGTACCTCGATCCGCTAAGACTCATGAGCCGGGCATGGTGGTATGGGACACCGTGGTCGAACTGTCGGCCTACGCTGGGGCCCTATGCCTCCCCGTAGTGACCATTGAGCAACCAGACTCGTGAGCCGATTATGGTGGTATGGGACACTATATTGGAGCTGTCGGCCTACACTGGCGTAGCCTGGCTGTGGTCCTCAGTCGGATTGCATCCGGGTCCCATTCTCAATAAGTGGACTGGTCGAGCTTCGAAAATAGACTGCCAGTTGGTAGGACGTTAGTGGAGTGACCTCGAGCATACTCTGAATCTGCGGTGAGGCGATGAACCTTCCCGTAGTAGCAGAGTATAAACTAGGCCTGTATTGATAAGGTGATGGGAGAGTGGTGCAACGATTCCGTGTAACAGCCCTGACAGCCCTTGCAGCGACCTAGAAACACACCATCGTATGAGATTGTCTAGGACTAACGACCCTAGAATGGATCATGTTTGGGAATGATACAAGGGAGGTACCTTAGTTTCCCAATCCTTCTGTTTGAAATGGACTAATAACAACTAGGTAATCATGTTTATCATGCATTGCATGTGCCTGGAAGATGTGGAGCACTGAGGGATGAAAGCATGCCGTGAACGAAGAGGGTGTCGCACGAGGAAGTATGTCAGTGAGGGCATCCATCATGACTACATTAATACTTGCATTAATAAGAGTAGTTAGGAATGTTTGATTTTACTGTTTTATCATTTCTGCTTGACTGAATTGATAACATGTTAACCTATGCTTTATTGTTTCACTGAGTTGACCACTCATTCCTACGTTACGGGACGGTGTTTTAAAACACCCACCAGACCCTGTATTAGATGCAGGTATCACTGGAGCACAGGAGACTGAGCCCGACTTATTTGACGATCAGGAGGAGTTCTCCTACATGCAGTTCGCTGGAGGCTTCGCATAGGCTGTCCAGTGCTACGGGGCTACAGGGTTGATAATTTCAGTTGTACTACTTTTGATATTTTGATTCAGAACCAACATGTATATATTCGGTGACTCAGTTAGTGTTCATACTCTGGAGATCGAGAATGTTTTGTTTTATATATATCTATATACACCTTTCAGTCTTCCGCTTAAGTTTTATACATGGATCTGGAGTATGAATTACTGTTTTGGTAGAATCTCGCTCATGTTTATTGTACTAACACAGACAACATTTAATTATCATTATCTATGTTGCATAAGTGATGTTCTGGAACTCGAGTGTTGAGTTACTACTCGACCCTCGATTTTCGGGGTGTTACACTATCACACGACCATTTCTTATTATCCTTCTCTCTCTCTTAAAATTAAAATTTAAAAAAAAAAAAAAAAAAAAAAACTTTCATTGGATGATTCTAACCATACGAGAAATAATTTGAAATTGATGGTCGATATTATTTATTAGTAGAAACAGTCATTGATTGAACCTTCCATCAAATAGTGTACAAGTTGACTGCATATCACTCTCAAAAGTCATCTTTTAGGGTACTGGGGAGAGAATCTCCTCTTCAATAACGAAGAGCTGTACATGAGTTGAGCCGAGCTTGGCCGGCAGGCTACCCCAGCTCAAACTCAGCTTGGCTCGATCCTTGACTTTGATTAGCTAGCTCAGCTCGGGCCAGCTCGATCTTTCAAGCTGAGTTCAAGTTTAAGTTTTGGGATTTTAAAAATATATAATATATAATTTATTTAAATATATAAATATTACAAAATATTTATATTATAAACCGACCTGAGTCAAGTCGAGCTCAATCTACCTTGAAATTTTTGAACTAAAAAAATCAGCTCAACTGGGCTGGCGAGTAAACCGAGCTAACTCGGTTCGTGTATAGCTCTAATAACCCACTTAGATTTTAATAAAATTACAAATAATAAAAATCAATTATAACCCTAATATATATATATATATATATATATATATATATATAAGATCTCTAAAATGGAGCTCCCATATATACAATGGGTCTAATGTACAGTACTCCCCACAACATTTTTCATCCACCTATTTAAGGGCTGGTCTTTCAGACCTAGCTAGAAAAGATGCGGGCAGGTTCAAACCTGAGTACTACGCCAGGGCAATGTTCGTAGTACACCTGATGAAAGGCTTAAATAACCCAAGCAATTCCATTTAGCGCTCCTTGTCACCATATGATTGAAAATACAAGTTAAAAGGATTGCATGGTTTAAGACTTGGACAAGTCTAATACAACTCAGACTCAGGGGTCTCCCATTCGGCTCGGGATTTAAAAGACAATCTGAGCCCCCTTTATCATATAACATCCATGCAGTGCCCACCTGATGGTCGGCTTGGATCTCTTACATGGGGTAGATGCGCGTACAATTAGTAAACATTTGTGACCTTTTGTGCAACTCAATGTAACTAAGAAATGAAGAGTAATTCAATGAAAGCACCACCGAAATGTTAGTTGTGGGATTTTCTTTGGCTGTTTTAAGCCTGGGCCTGTTTGGATACATGGAATTCATGGGAAATGGAGATTGTTTTTCTACCGACAAGATGGGTTTAGGGCCCGTTTGGATGCCACCAAATAAGTTACTTTTTCTACTTACAGCAGATAAGTAACTTATTTGAGATAAGTTTGGTTTTATGATCAATTATAAGTAACTTTTTTTTAATTTAAAGTTACTTATTGACTTCAGTTTAATTAGTAGAAATCAGATGAGCTACTTAAGGCATAAGTAATTTATGATCCAAAATGCCCCCTACACAGGATTTCAACACCTTAAATCATTACTCTTATCCGAAAACAAGAAACAAATGACTGCTGTGTAATGAAGTAATGAACTTGAGGATTCCAATTGTTATCTAAATAAATTCCCATTTTTGGAATCCTATTTCTAGGGTGACCGTGGAAGTTATGATTTGGATAACCATTACATTATCTGCAGAATCCAAACAGAAACCCACATATCCAATGACGCCAAGAGGTGCTTCATTTCATGTTCCTTTTAGGGCATTAACTATTTCCTTACTTCTTTCCTCTTTTCTGTTTTCAAGTACTAGGCAGAGGCAGGGTCCTTACTCTTGCTCCAGTGGTAGACTCTGAAGAGTTTCAGCGCCTGGTCAAGGGTTCGAGTACCCATAGGTGGTGAAATCCCACTTAGGGTGAGTGTGTGTGCACGTGTTAAAAAAAAAAAGTACTAGGCAGAGGCAGAGATTGACCCTTAACATTGAAATCTCAACAATGGAGAGAGATTTTTTTTTTCTTTCCTTTTTTCTCCTCTCTTCTAATTTCATTGAGACATGGTAATTTCTATATCAAGAATAAAAGGAAACTAAACATCAGATATTAGTTGTAGGATTTTCGGCAGCAGCCTCTTTACCCTTTCTAGAGAGCAATATGCCTATGGTAGTCTTCCAGCTCCTTCTCCAACTTCTCAATGAACTCGCTTGTGTGTTCAAGGGACTGCTCTCAAACCTATATTTCTCCAATGCCTGAAATAAGGAGAAAAGAAAATAAATAAATGTCGGAGGTAGTTTAAAACATGGATCATGTTACTACTGTTGGAAGTAGAGAGGAAAGTATGATTGTACTAGTTCTAAAATCCAGCAACTCAACAAGATATCAAGTCAATTGTGGGTGTGACTTGGTCCTGAATTGGCAAGGCCCACCGAGTTGAATCACTGACTCGGTCAACTCGACGGACGCGACTCAGACCAAGTCATTCAGTTGATCAGCTGTTTGCTTTAATAGAAGGCAAATAAAAGAAGCTGCTAGATTTTGAACTCACAACCTTCCCTTGAGGAAGAAAAGGCCAACCAATGTTTTAAATATCGACGATATCGGCCGATATATCCCACGATATATCTTGTATGCGATACAGAACACACAAGTAGTGCTGATATATCCCGCATGTTCAATCCAGCCAGTATTTTCAATTTCCGATCTTTTTTTTTTTTTTTTTTTGTTGAAATTATGTTAAATCAGTGTCAAGTGATTCCAAATCCATTGGATTTTCATGTTTTGCATGAAAAATCATGGAGTTGGAGCTTTGATTTCGATATCCATTGGTTCTGCTTGTTCTCCATATATATATATATATATATATATATATATATATATATATATATAATATATATATATATATATATATATATATATATATATATATATATATATTCCTCCAACCAGCCGTCAATTGAGACTAATTTCAAAATATTTAGGAGTATTTGATGAAATGATAATCACATAAACTCTAATTTCGAAATTTAGGTGTAGGTGGTCCGATTTGAGGAATATTAGGATTTCTCCCAAATTGCTTGCAATGTTGCATTCCAAACATGAAATCAAGCATGCATGAGGGCTGATCTATTGATTTGTCAAGTCCTTGTCAATTTTCAAAAATAAAAATTATTTTTAAATTAAAATTAATAAAATATTATTGAAATTTATTTTTTTCAAAAAATCTCCCTTCAACCAGCTGTCAATCAAGACTAATTTCGAAGTATTTAGGAGTGTTTGATAAAATGATCATCACATACACTCTAAATGTTATGCATTCAATTTGAATATAATTGCAATAGTTCAGTCAGACAACGCATAGCTTAAGACCTTATACAAAGGAAACCTATTGTGTGCACTTCTTTTTTGAGATGTTATGATTTAAAATTGTGTATTGACGTCTTTTTTAACAATCCCTGCAGTTTCATTGAAAAATTCAACCATTTTCCCAATGTTTCCCAATATTTCCCGAAAAGTGTGATAAATTACCCGATACAAACGATATATCTCGTGCGATAACCAATACGTATCTGAATCCTAAGGGTGTGATACGTAACATGATACCAATATTTCGAACACTGAGGCCAACCACAGCACAACCCAATGGATGTGCCTTTGTTGACTAATACTTTAATATTCTTAATTTAAATATTAAATACAGAATCAAGTAGTAAAGACCCGATTGAGTCTTTGAGTTGACCTGATCTATCTGGAGTATGAACATAAACTTTTGAGCTTTTAACAAACATGCACAGCAGCCAGACCAGCACAACTAGTTGACTGTAGAATATAGTCTTTTGCTCATTCACAGCATTTGTGCATTAGGATTTCGAGCATATCCACTATGCCACAAGAAATACACAGGAAATTGCTGAAAGCGAGATGTTTCACTATCTTTACATGCAAGTCTCTTTTGCATGCCTTTCGCATGTTTCCACAATGCTAACATAATCCGTCAACAGAATCTGTACTTGCCATCAAAGTTTTCGGATTTAGAATATGATGTTTCAAGATGTTAGTAGTGCTTTGGATCAAATCAACAGCTCTGCTTATGACCACTCACAATTCTACACGAGGCCACACTAGCGAACCTGGCACCTGTGGTAGATGCAAAAGCCTAGCAACAGATGGGCCCCACTTTGTGGATGACCACTCACCACCCAAAATTAAGGCAGGTCAACTCATCAGGTGTCTAAATGTGCATGCCAAATGTGGATTCTCGGAAAATATTCTTAAAACACATTAGTTGTTTCCGTACGTGTAGCCCCACCTGATGAGGTGATCAGCCCCTTCTGTGCCAGAGCATCTATGCACCGTAGCACACCTTGCAGAATGGCTCAGATTGTCCGTGGCATGTGCCAGGTAGGCATGCCCAGCGCATCTAGAAGCATGTGGCAACTTAGCAAAGCCCATCAAATCACCAAATAGTTGTTCTTTGAAGGTTCCCATCTCACTTGGGCCCATAACCAAATAAGAGGTTCGCTAATCCCAAGTACATGAATAACTTGCACCCATATACACACACCATATATATTAATGCTGAAAATGGGTTCAAGATCGAAACCGTACATCAGGTGGGTCCCACCGTTTAGTTTCCAAAAACAACCTCGTACAGTCTTTGGGTGGACCACAATGTTAGAAACAAATGGCGGGTTAGAAAAACTTTGCCAAATCTTTTTTAGCTATCCATTCATTCCCAAAAAATGTAACCTACCAGGTCATTGGATCAGCCTGATCTTCAGCATGGGCATGTAAACAATGGGAGCCACCTGATGGACGGTTTCAATCTTGAACCCATGTCCACGTTCACACGTGGTACCATGTATATGAGCTGTCTTGTAGGCATGAATCAGATTAGCATACCACACCGGTGAAAATGTCTATTAGAGCAGCCATTAATGTGCACATGGTTAGCTACATGTCGGAACACCAGGGAAGACATTTCCAAGGCTATACTAACATACATGTTAAGAACCACAAAAACACCACATGACTTTAATAGAATAACCAGAGTGCAACACCATGAATGCAGGCACATCAATACAAAGATAGCATTCTGGTACCAGTAACATAAATGACCGTGAGAACTCGGATTTATAGGATCCTCAACGTAAGCCTTTGCCCACTTATTTGGGTTTTCAGTTCTAACAAGCGAGCCGAGGGTTCAGTGATCCAGACCATGGGTCTACCGCACCCAACCGTGGATGGACCATGCCCCCAAAAAATCTCCTGGATGGGATAATCCTAGAGTTTTATTTTGTAGCCTACAAATACAAGGTTGAAAACATAAAAAAACAGAAATACAGAAACACTCCACATTGAACTGAAAATAGACCCAAGATTGGTGGCTGGGATCTTTCAATATGGGGGAGTTTTGGGGCATGGTCAATCCAGGGTGGACATGACAGACCATTGGTATCGAATACTGATCTATGAATCCCACTTGAAGAACCAAAAACCCGAAAATACAATGCAAAGCCTTGGGGTCAAGGATCCAATAATCCCTCTAAGAACACTAGCTTTCAACTGAATTTTCAAAGAAAAAGTAGCACTGTACAACAGCATCAAAATAACATTGTGACCACTTGTTCAAGTAACAATCATTAAGTCCATCTTCATGTACATTTACTCATTCATGCACCAGCAGGTAATCTTACATCATTTGAAAATACCAATGCAAGAAGTTTGCTCAAATACATCCCAACGTACTGCAATATGATACATCGGGGCATTAGCCTTTGAATCTGGGTCATCTTGCAATGATCCAAACCGTTTATATGACACGTCCCATTTTGTACGGTGGAAAGACAACAAATGAATGCTCTCAATTGAATTATTTCAACACTTTGATAAATTGGCTCTTTTGCTTTGAATATGAACGGTCACCTATGATCTTTTGTATAATCAACAGGTTGAAATGTTCAATCTAAGAGTTTTTTTTTTTTTTTTGCGCATCCCTCATCTAAGGAGAGCCATATCAAATAAACGGTTTGTGTCAATGAAAAAGAACCAAATCTAACAGTTAAGAGTCCCGACGTATCTTATTATAATACATTGGTATGTATTCAAGCAAACCTCTTAATGAACTTCTTGTTCTTGTTCGAAATACCTTGTCGTTTTATTTTCAAAATTTTGAAATGCACAAGGAGCAAATAACTGTAGGAGGTGCCCACAAAGAGATGTTTACCGTGTCCTTTTATCTATAACATGAGCAATATGTGTTTTCCAAAATAAAGCACCACCACACAAAAAGCAAACGCAAGCTTGATGATGCTTTTGCATGCAAGATTAGAGAAATGTGAACTGTGAAGGATATTGGCATAAACAGGAACTCCCAGTACACATGTCAATGTGCCACATTGGTGCAAGATCCAGGTCATTCAACATGTCAGGCACACTGTTAGCATGCACGGGCCCACAACTAATCAAGTGGGCTACACATGAAAAAAATGAATGGTTAGGAAAAAATGGCCAAGAGTCTATATTCAACTTATACATGAGCCCTGCATGATTAGATCCAGCCTAATTTTCGTGTCAGTGGACCCCACCTGATGTTTGCAACTCATGTTCAATTTTTAACATATGCGCGCCAAATTGCCAAAATGTGCCATGGGGATCCTCTTCGTTTCTATATCCTAGCATGCCCGTACAACTATCAACATATATCATGAACAAAACGGGTTATAGAATCAGATGAGGAACAGATAACAAAACATACCTTACTCTTAGATAGTGTGTCTGGAGGTGACATCACCTCCGGCTGTACGTAATTCTTTCCACGGTAGAATATTATAACATTGTTGGCTTTGATATCAATCGCAATGCCTTTACTCAGCCGTGCTAGCTCCTCAGCATATTCGTGTACCTGTCCAGGTCTGCAGGGCTTACAAACAACCTTCACAGTTTCATGCCTCTTCCAGTGAAGATGCATGTTAAGAACTACACCCCCAAATACTCCGCGTCTCCCAACTGGTACATAGTTCTTCTTTTTCTCACCTGTACGCTTGAGGTAAAACAGCTCCTCCTCGGTCAGTATTTCTGGATCATATATTTCTTCTGGAGCTTTGGGGACCTCAAATTTCCTTAGTTTCTCAATCAACCATTCTTCTTTTCTTTTAGCCTGAGATAGGAACATAAAATGTGACAGAAATTTTAACGAAAAATCCCCTCTCTTAGTTAAAAGCAAACATCTCAAAATATTAATATAAAAAAATGGAGAGAAGACAGCTGATCATTTTATTATTTTTTCCTGCTTTTCTCTTTGAGATGGTGCATGGCCACTGAGAAAGCAATTGGATCCTGAACTAAAAGTCAATCACAAGGTTCAAATGCACCTCTGAATCTGAATCCTCAAATAACGGCACAAAAAGCAGATGGTGCGTTGAATTATTCATAGGGTTGGCAATGGGTCGGGTCAACCAATGGGGCAATTGGCCCAACCCAGTCCTAAGCAGCTTCGGGCCAGGACAGGCCACGTTTTAGGTCCAGCTCAGGCCAAAAAATAATCCCAGTTAGATAACGGAATTGGGCTTAAGTTTACCCCAACCCATTATGCCCATGTAGGGCATCAATGGGCCCAGCCAAATGACATAATCAGACCCAACCCATAACCCAGAACAAAAATGCCCATGCTATAGTTTTGATCACTTCTACATCAAGAGAGAATCTATCAACCAATGCATACCATCAAGGCAAGATCAATGAGCATCATTGTAGGGGCCAATGAAAGTGCAAGAACCACACCACTTTAGGCATAAGGAAGCAGTAATAAATTGCAGCTACGGGCACTTAGCATCCAGGTCAGGTCGGGATGGTTGGTTGAGCCTAACCAATTACAATTAACTGGGTCGGATCAGGTCGGGCTGGAGAAATTTTAATTGGGTCAGGTCAGATCATGGGGCAATGGGTCATGGGTCAGGTTAAGGTCAGATTTCTTGGTCTGTGTAGGTCGGGCTTGGGCTAACCCCAACTGGACCGAACCTGACCCATTGCCAGGCCTAGTTATTGATTTACAAACACCCTGTAAGACAATGAGAAGGTGCCTGTATTCAGATCGAGATGGGATTTTGGCCAATTCGACTCAGTCAACTCATATTTAAAACACATTGGCCCGGACAATCATATCGACTTCATCAATTTTTTTTTAATAAAATCAGAAAGCTTTCATTAACTCAGCCAAAGACAAACTAGGCAATTATGGGCCTGTTTGGTTTTCCAGTGTCCTGTGAAATGCAAAGTAAATAAGCGGTTATTATCATTTTCACGCGTTTTGTTTAAATAGGAATTATGGCTCGTAAATCGAGGTCAATACACTCCTAAAGGAAATAGGTAAAGTGTAATCATTACATTTTTCACATTATAAAACTACCATTTTTACGGTGATTTTAGGTGAAACAAACAATATAGCAAAATCATCATTGAAGTCAAATGCAAGTGATGTCACCATACAATTACAAGAGCAAATAATCATAACCTATTTACAGCCATTTACCGTTGTAATTGGAAAACCCAAGAGGCCCATATGCACAAAATGGAACAAAATCCGGAAAGGAGACCATATGCACAAAATGGCAAGGCAAACAAACTAGAATAGGATGACCATAATGACCATTTTGTAGTTCTAACTTCTAAGTAGCCTCTTCATAGAAAGAAAGTCGAATTCCATTGAAACAGAACAGGATGAGAACTTAAAAGTGCAATAAGGAATCCAACCTTTTCAAGCTTGTACCTAATCCTAACTTCTGGATTCGGTGATGTCATCTTCTTCTTTGCCTTTAGACGATAAAACCTGAGTTCATTTACTTTCGCTTTTCTGGACATCTTCTTCCGCTTTTGTGTATTCTTCCCTTTTGCTCGACCCTCACGTTCAACAGCTGGTTTATCAAGACAAAATCTGACAACATCATTGTCTGCCTTCAGCGTCACTAATGCATTGCTCGTAAAACTAGAGTGTTGCCACTTCAGCAGAACACTACGGTACTTGTATATATATGATCTTGATATTGAAAAACAGGAAGATGGAGGATATACACAGGAGGTGAATGCCTTGTAGTGTTTCACATATGGGCATAAATATGTTGAAAAATGTGAGAAGAATGTGGTTCTTGGTACAGACGAGATGCTTGGCACAGTTCCATCTACACTATTGAGCTGCATCAATGAGTCCCTGCAAAATGGAGTCAATTGTCATTTGCAAAACCACTGAGGAAGAAGCACGTAAAGATAAAATTGAACCACATGATCTCAAAAATGTAAGAGCAGTGTCACTTCCTCATAAGAAACTAATTGTGGAAGCTATCAGTTGCAACGAAACCAGAGATATTACTCTGAAAGCTCCAGAAGAAATATATGATCTGGATATGCTGATCGAATTAAGATCTCCTCTATTTTCAAAAGACAACAATAAAAATGGGATTTTTACAGATCATTACCCAATTATTATAGAATTTACATTCCGGTACCTTTTTTCAAAAAGATTTTATTAAGCTACCTCATTAATTCAGTTAATTTTCACTCAAATGCCTTCTGTTAGATTTCTCTATTAGAATTAGATTAGGTGGGCTTTTTTTGGAAATGACGAAACTGCCCTCTTGTTGAGAATGCCCTTTCAACATGTAAGCGCTTAGCATTATTAGCCTGGTCACATTTTGGGACTGTGACCTGGGGACAATCGATTCCACAACTTAGTTCTGATTTGAGTTACGCTCTGTATAATTGCACAGTACATGTGCATCAACTGTCATACTCTGCCAGAGTATTAAATGACTCCAAGAAAACCCCCTTATTGTTTCTCTCTCGCCCACAACCAAAATCCCAAAATTGGGTTAGCCTGACTACGAGCATACGTACCACCACGTGGGTCGAACTTCCATTAGAGCCAACCAATTCTTCAGGTACACTGCCTCTAGTTCAAACTGGAACCCAGAAATCATGACGATCGGAAACTCGAAAAGGCAACACTGTAGGAATTAGTTGGTACGGAATGCCCACCATTGGTTTTGTATAGGACCCATAGAGTTGTCTATATGTCAAACAATCCATTCATCAAACTTATTAGGATGAAAGCATTCCCCCGAAACCATGCTATTCCAAGACACAGATGGGCCACAACACGTGAACTAAGAGGTGTAGGTATAATTTCCCATGGGGTGGCCCATCTGAGTGTTGAATTAGCCTATTTTTGGGATCAGGGGCAAACATGGGGTTACGAGATGGATATCACGCATATAAAGTCTTTTCCCTCATAGAACTGTTGGGCACATCTTGGGTGTCTACTGGTAGTGGATCTGGCTAACGGGTTCGATGAAAGATGCACACCATGGGGGTGGGGCTCCATACACAAACCTATGGTTAACATCCCATCCCTATTGTTCCCTGTGGTGTGGCCCACCTCAGATGTGGATCTTGCTGATTTTTTTAATTTCCACATGTCCCAAAATAGAGGATAGAACCATACAAGAGATGTTATCCGATGAAGAAGAAAGATAAAAGCCATACCCTGGAACTCATAAAGAGAGATGATCTAAAAAAAATGCAAAACATAAAGACCCATCTAAATTCCTAAAGACATATAGCCAATCCAAGACTATAGCATTTGGCTTTCGAGTCTTGGCTTTTCCCCTCTCAGCATCTTCAAGAAGTTTGAAGGTGAAAGAGAAATATCAGAGGTCCAAAGTATATAATCATCATCACTATATTTGCCCCAGCTAAAGAAAAGCATGTTATGATGACAAATTAAATACTACCACATCACCAGCAAGACTAACATTCATTATATGTACGACTATGGATCAAAACTCGGTTTCAAAGTATGAGTTGCCCATGGATCAAAAGCAGCACGACACATTCCATTTAAGTCCAACAGGATGCATGTATCGGTGGGCCGTCTTGTTTCCTTTCCACATCAACCGAGTTGCAACTTGGACAAGGTATTATTAGGGGTGCAACTTGGGTCGGTTGGGTCAGGTTGAGGGGTCATTCCAAACCCAACCTAACTTCAAGAGGACTCAACCCACAACCCGACTCGACATGAATTCCAACTCAAGGTGCCCAACACAAACCCAACCTGAATTCCTCTGTACTCAACCTTGAATTGACCGTCTTGTTTCCTTTCCACAGATAGCAAGTTGCAACTTGGACAAGGTATTATTAGGGGTGCAACTTGGGCTGGTTGGGTCAGGTTGAGGGTCATTCTGAGCCCAACCCAACGTCAGGAGGACTCAACCCACAGCCTGATTCAACCTAAATTCCAACCCGAGGTGCCCAACACAAACCCAACCTGAATTCCTCTGTATTCAACCTTGAACTGACCAAACCAATCCAAATTCATGCAACTATTCCTAACCTGTCCAGAATTTGCTCAACCCAAACCCAACCTGATTTCAAATCAGGTTAGAGTTTTCCAACACTAACCTAGCCCAAGGCCATAACATCCAACTCGGGTTGGGTTAGTTGGGTTCAGGTTCACCCAAACCCAAGTTGCAGCCCTAGGTATTATACATGCTTAGCATATACAGCGAGTGTTCCTGTGTGAAGCCCACATTCTAGTGACCAAACCATTCAGCTGAGTCAGATTAAAAACCTTCTCCATTGGCCAATCCCAGCTAGCGGATTGGCAGACTTTTCTGTGTTGAGCATAAACAGTCGGCTGTATTTCTTTTTAACGACACATCTGCAGGCCAACAATGGGAGGGCAGGATGCGTCTGTTGAGGGAGCTCTCTGCAGCATTTCTCATCATATGGTGTGGTACATCAGCTGAACAGCTTGGATCACCAAATGCTTGTCCAAACTAAAACACAGCTAATTAGGGCAAAACTTTTTACATTCCTCTTATCGAGGAACTATACAATTCATGGCCCAGATCAATCACATTCTGTTTCGAGGGGAGCATTTCATAATGGTGGGACCATTTCAAGCGATCGAGATCTTTTGCATACACGCGCAGCTGTCGATGGACAATGGACAAAAGAATCCCCTCCGTAGAACAATCCCAGCCATCCAATCCACTAGCTTCTTTCTTTTTTTTCTTCTTTTTTTCCCAATGGTCATGGACAGTCCGGATAAAATTTTCATCACAACCGCCCATTTTTGTGCCAATTACCAGACAGCTAGGATAGTCCAGTGGCGAATACTTTCGCAGTATCACAAACCCATGCAAGAGCCATCCAGATTAACGGTCTCTGGATCATCATAATGTGAGGCCCACCTATAATGCTAGCTCTGATGGAAGTTTTCTACTAATTCAAGCCGCAACAATTAAAAAAAATATATATATACAAAACAAGTGCAGAAACAGAGGATTCATTTCATTTGAGAAGAGAGAAGAGCAAACCCTAGAAATCATTAAAAAAAAATTATAAAAAAAAAAAAATCAGATCTTGAAAACAACAAAATTATTAATTAAAAAAAAAATTAAAAAGAAGAAGAAGAAGAAAAGAAAGCTACCTGATTGAAGTAGAGAGATGGAAACGGATCGAAGGGAACCGTTTCCGGTGGAGAAATCGACAGAGAAAAGCCATTGAAACTGTTTATTTCATATGCCCATTTCATTTCAGTAAAACCTCCCGATAAAGAGATGGGTTTTGGGAAAAATGCGGGTAGAGATGAACTGAACAGAAGGGTTTTAGGAGGAAAAGGCGCAGTGCGTATTACGCACCCCTTGTATTATACAGGAGTAAAAATGATACACTCTAGGGGTACACGGGTCGGTTCGGTCCGGCCCGGTTTTGGAGTGAAACCGGCACCCAACAGTTATCAACGGTTACAGGATTTTCCTAACGGAACGAGACCGGTAGCACCCTGTAACCGAACCAAAACCAGACCGGTAAAATTAATTCGGTTCCGGATCAGTTCCATAGTTTTGGGCTTTTTATAATCCAGCCCGATTGCAAGAGAGAGGAGTAAAGAGAGAGATAGGAGAGAGAGGTGATTGGTGAAAGAGATGACCTGTCGCAACAGGGACTTAGGGTATTAGGATTTTATTTTTTGGTTTTTTAAAGTAGTTTGGTTTCTAGTTTGGTTTTAGGTTTGGTTCCACGGTTTGGATCTACTGTACGGTTTTAAAGATTAGTTTGGCTCTATATACTCCCAAATCGAGAACTAGACCGTCCATTCTTTAATTTTTGAAACTAAAATGAAAATTGGTGCACCCTAGAATCGGACGAAATCGAATCGTTTGGTCAATTCCAATGCAGTTCCATGGTTCTACCGGTTCGATGTGCACCCTTAGTATACTCGGCTGGCTGCGGCTACCCACTAGGAAAGGAATAAAAATGGATTGGCTACTCCCTGCCACTAGCCTGGTGGTTGGTGTTTTGTGGGCCTCACAATAATGTATGTGCTTCATTCATGCCTTTCATCCATTTTTATGTATCATTTTATGGCTTGTAACTAAAAATGAGATAGATATAAATCTCGGTCCACACCACAGGGAAACAACAGTGATTGGATATCCACCATTAAAATCCTCTTAAGGCCCACTATAATGTTTATTTGACATCCAATCTGTTGATTAGGTGATGAAGGGAAAAAAAGACCAGCTTATCCAAAACTTTATACCCTCAAAAAGTTTTTAATGGTCCACCTTCATTCAACACTATTTTTGTAACGTGGTTCACGGGAGATTGGAATATACCTCATTTTTTTTTATCTTATTCCCTAAAATGATCTAGAATAACAGATGAACGGCATGTATGAAACACATACATCATGGTGGGCCCACAGAGCACGGCCGGTGGCAGGGGAGCAGCCAATCCGTTTCCGAAACGGACGCAGGTTGCCAGCGAAAACCTCCGGCTGAAAAGGATGCGGTTTGGCCAGTGTCGCTGCCACTAGCCTGGTGGCTAGTGATCGGTGCTCCATGGACCCCACTATGATGTATATGTTTTATCCATGGCGTCCATTCATTTTTACAGATTATTTTAGGGCTTGATCCCAAAAAGGAGAGGGATTTAAGTATCAACTGGGCCACATCACAGGAAAAAAAGAGTGATTGGATGTCCACCAGTAAAATCCTCCTAAGGCTCACTGTACTGTTTATATGACATCCAATCGGTTGATTAGGTCATATAGGCCTAGATGAAGGGAAAAAATAAAGATCAGATTGATGCAAAACTTTTACGCCCCGAAAAGCTTTTAATGGTGGACGTTCAATTAACACCGTTTCCTGTAATGTGGTCCACCTGAGATTGTGGTATACCTTATTTTTCAGGTTCATATGATAAAATGATTTGAAATATAGATGGACAACATGGATGAAACACATACATCACGGTGGGGCCCACATAGCACCAACCACTAGCCACTGGCTAGTGTCAGGGTCACTGGCCAATCCACTCTTGGCAGGAAACGGATTGGCTACTCCCCCTGCCACCGGCAATGGCTGATATTCAGTGCTACGTGGGCCTTCCATGATGTATATGTTTCATTCATGCTGTCCATCTATTTTTCTAGATCATTTTATGTTATGATACCAAAAATGAGTTATATCTCAATATCAAGTGGACCACATTACAGGAAACAGTGTTGAATGAACATGGACCATTAAAAGCTTTTTGGGGCCATAAAAGTTGTGGATCAAGCTGATATTTTTTTTTCCCTTCATATGGGTACATATGACCTAATCAACAGATTGGATGTCAAATAAACAGTACAGTGGGCCTTAGGAGGATTTTAATGGTAGATATCCAATCACTATTGTTTTCCTGTGGTGTGGTCCACCTGAGATTTATCTTCCTCTCATTCTTAGGATCAAGCCCGAAAATGATATGTGAACATGGACGAACCGAATGGATGAAACACATACATCATGGTGGGCCCACGGATCACCCACTACCAGCCACGGGGCTGGTAGCAGGTGGAGTAGCCAATTCGTTCTCCGGGTTTTATGTATACGTGGCATATCTCAACTGTGCGAGGCTTGGGTGGACCCACAGGTCAGTGGATCCTTACCTGCAGGGACCTACTGTGATGTATGTGCCTTTCATCCACACCCTTCATATGTTTTGACAGCTCATTTGAGAGCATGATCTTAAAAATGAAGCACATCAAAATGCGAGGCGGTCCACACCACAAAAAACCAGTGATGATTGAATTTTCACCATTAAAAACTTCTTGGAAGCTACTGGAACGTTTATTTGCCATCCAGCTAGTTGACAAGGTTCCAAAGATGCGACGGATTAGGTGAGACCCAGCCTCACCTGAGACAGTGCGGCCCCAACCGTGGACCCACCTGGATGTATTTATTCTATATCCATGTCTATTTTCTCCAGTCATTTTGGGGAGATTGTCTGAAAAATGAAGCAAATTAAATTATAATGTGGATCATACCATAGGAAACAGTGGTGATTGACCATTAATGAGCCACAAAAGTCTTGGAACAAGCTTATATTTGTTTTTTGTCATCATTTAGATTTATGTGACCTTGTGGACAGACTATGGAAATATTAATGGGTGCCTTAAGAATGTTTTAATTGCAGGATTGTAAATCACCACTGCTTCCTGAAGTATAGATGGTCCACAGGACGTTTGCTTTTTCTTCACTTTTCTTGAATTGTGCCCTAAAATTATGAGAAAAACAAATGAATATTATGCATACAGGATACATACATCAAGGTAGGCCATCCAGTAAGGGCCCCACTGTCTTGAGTGAGTCTAGGTCTCACCTAATCCATCCCCCCGATACGTGGATGAAAGGACCACACAAATATCAGCTCCATCCAAAACTTACATGGCGCACGGAAGTTTTTAATGCTCGATTACTACGGGTTCAAATGGAGTGGTCCACACATTTCATTTATTTTAACATATTATTTAAGGCATGAGCCTAAAATGGATGCAGAGGCAAGGCTCAAAGTGGGCTATACCATAAGAAGCAATAGTGATAGTAAAGCCATAGTTGAAACCTTCCTAGATTCTAGAATATTAGGTTACATAGACTTAAAAAAAAAAAAAAAAAAATACTCACGCACACACACACACCCCCACACACTCACACCTTAGTGGGATTTCACCACCTATGGGTACTCGAACCCTCAACCCGGTGTTGAAACTCCCAAGAGTTGCCCATGGTGTGACCCATTTGAGCCCTGGATTGCCTCCTCCTTAGACTATAATGCCTTGAAATCACCCATTAAAATGGATGATTTAATAGTACATTGTTACATGTGCATGTGCATATTTAATACGTATGCTACATTCTGCTTTTGCTTGAAGATTAATGGTGGCGCATGTGCATATTTAATATGTGTGTTACATAATCCCAATCTCTGAAAATAAATCTCATTAATATGTGAGGAATAGTATGGTCGATACATTCTTTTTTATTTTTCCTTCGAATCTATGACTAGATTGCGGTTGTGTTTCCACTTTTAGCCGTCTATTTGTAAGCCATGGATGGAAAGGATAAGATTATCCAATTAAGAGGATTTACAAATGAAATCCATAGAAATCTAACTTCTTTGGGTGTGGATTAGCTACTGCCCACCAGGAATTAACTAGAGGGTAGAGCTGTACACGAATCGAGTTAGCTCTGTTAGCTCGCTCGACTCGACTCGAAAAAGCTGATTCGACTCAGTTTGAAACTGAGTTCGAGCCGAGTTGAGCTGGTTCGAGCTTACTCAAGCTCAACTCGATTCGGATCGAACCCCAACTCAAATCGAAGTCAGATCAAACCAGTTCCGTGACTCAGTTATTTTGATATTGATGTTGCTCAGCAAGTGTTTGATGAAATGACTCAATAAAGTGTCAGTTGGTGGCAATGATGGTATGGATATGAAACAAATACCCTTGTATCTTAATTTTTATATTGTCTACTTAGTGTTTGATGAAATACCTGTAAACCGATGCTGTTGTTTTACATTTTGTGAGAAGTTGAAGGTGCAGTCCATGTGTTCTAGAAAATGTCGCAGAAGCTTGATCTTGGCTTGAACTCGGCTCAAATTAGCCCGAACTGTTGACCGAACCGAGCCGAGCTGGCCAGTTAGGCTCAAGGACCGAGCCGAGTTGAGTTCAAGCTGGGGTCAGCTAATGGGCGAAACGAGTTGAGCTATGCCAAGCTTGACTCGGTCCAACTCGTGTACACCTCTACTAGAGGGAAGCGGATTGTGACCTGCCACTTCCTAGGCGATAATCCATCCAGTCAGGGCTCTGTGGAGCCCATCGTGATGTATGTGTTTTATCTACACCGTCCATCTACTTTGTACTATTTTTAAGACATGAACCCAAAAATAAGGCAGATCCAAGACTTAGTGGACCCCATAGTGAGGATTGAACTCCCACCGTTAAAAACTTCTTGTGAACTGCGGCAGTTTTGGATATTAGTGTTTTACATTCATCCAGGTCCATATGACCTTATGAACAGGTTGCATAGCAAATAAACATGTATCACAGTGATCCCTAAGTGTGTTTTGATTTTCCAAACATTTGGTAAATACACTGTAAGTGAGTAATAACTATTTCACTAGGTAATTACAGCGTTCAGATCGATGTTTGATGTTTGATTTGACACTTACCTTTTTAAACTCTAAACCCGAGGAGACTGTGAAATATATGAGGAGCCACCATGATGTCTGTGTCTTATCCACACCGTCCATCTGTTATGCCACCTAAATTTAGGGCTTCACCAAAAAAATGAGGTTGATACAAAGCTTAAGTGGGTCACACCACAAGATTTAGCGAATCGAACATCTACCGTTAAAAATGTATCGGTGTCACTGTTTCCTTTAGTGTGGGCCACCTGATTGTTGGATCGAGCTCATTTTTTGGCTCATGCCTTAAAATGTTATACTAAAATTGATGGACGACTCAGATATATCATATATATCATAGTGGAGTCCAGAAATTTAAACCAATCTTTTTTACTCAATTTTCAAGCCAGAAACGTAAGCGCATCTTCAATTTTCAAACAGGTAAAGTAGTAATAATTACTATTTCCCATTGCATTCACATGCAATTTGGAAAATCAAACCGGCCTTAAGAAGGTTTTAAGGGTGAGTTTTTACTTCTCATGGTGTGGTTCACTTGAGAATTGAACTATCCTAGTTCTTAAACTCATAACCTGTTTGCTAGTCGGGCTTAGATGGGATCACGTAAGATGGAATTGCATTTGGTCTCATGCAAATTTCATCCCATGTGGAGGATGGGAAGAATTGTTGGGATTAGGTGGATTTTGAAATCCATTACACATGTGGCTCCATATTGATGCATGTGTTTTATCCATGTCATACATCTACATATCTTTTTTACACTTAACATTTTAGTTATATAAGTGTACAAGTGAGATTCATTGATTGCATCCATGGTAAAGAAGTTTTATTTAATTCAGTGTGAATTTTATCCCAAACGTGGGGATTGAATGACCAAAATAGCATGGTTTTCCGGACTTGCAATGATTGTGCAATAATGATATTAATTACTTCTAGTACATTTCCCTACCATTTAATCCCATGGACCAAATAAGCCTTCCCTAATAGCTCCTAGCATTTAATGTCTCCTATGAGGGATCTTTATTCATGTTGTACATTCCTTTTAATAGATTATTTTAGGAAATAAGCCTAAACGGAAGTAGATCCAAGGCTCGAGTGAACCACATTATAGAAAGTAGTGGGGTTTTAATTCTCACCATTAAAAACTTAATAGGACCAACTATAATGTTTATTTTTCATATAATCTGTTGACAAGGTCACATAGACCTGTCTAAACGGCCAACATAAATATTAGCTTGATCTAAAACTTTTGTGCCTTCAAAATGTTTTCAATGGTAAGATTTCAATCCTAACTGCTTCATGTGATGTGGTCCTAGTGAGCCTTTAACCTGCCTCTCTTTTGAGCTCATGTAAAATAAATGGACAGTGTGGATAAAACATATACACCGGGCCCACAAAGCCCCCAACAGGACTGTCGTCTCAAGTTAGGTCCTCATGGGGTAGTACCCAATCCTACCCAATATATTATCACTTATCAATCAAAATTAAATACTGGCTTGTACAGTACAAAACATACATGATGGGACTGGTATATGATCCTGGCTTTGGGATTTCCTAAGTAAGAAGAATCACAAGTGCATTGATTGTGTACCGTTGGTTTTTCATCCCGTATTTCTTGGAAGCGGATTGGCTGGTGTACCACACGCCATATATATATATATATATATATATATATATATATATATATATATATATATATGCTGGATTGACGTCTGCAAGTTCTGTGGGTCCCATCATGAGGTATGTGTTATATCCAAACTGTCTATCCATTTGCAGATCTCGTCTTAAATCTTGTGTAAAAAAATAAGATAGATCTAAATATCAAGTGGACCACACTGAAAATAGCACTGGGAGATTGGACGTCTACCATTGAAACCCTTTTGGGGTCACAGAAGTTTCGGATCAATATGAAATTTGTTTATCCTCTTCATCCATGTATTTGTGACCATATTAACAGATTGGATGGAAAATAAACGTTACAATGAGCCCTACAAATTTTGCAACGGTGAAAATATTATCCTCGCAGCTTTTTTTTGTGTGGTCCATTTGAGCATTGGATGTGATTCATTTCCTTACTAATGCTCTAAAATGATCTTGAAAAATGGATGAACAGTATAGATATAATAAATACATCATTGTTAGGCCTATGTAACTTTGATCTACTTTAAACTGTTCGAGGAGCGTTGGCGCTAGTCTTCGCGTGACACATATCTACCAGCTATATATATATATATATATATATATATATATATATGAGTAATGCTCACACACAATTAGTTGGACAAATCGAATTGGTCCAACTAGTTGTGTATTTAACAGTAAAAATTTACCTTTCTATCCCAAGTAATATGCCACATGTGAGATGCCTAATATCAAGTTTTACATAAGTATGATAGAAATTATATGTTAAAGATCCGGCCTGTCCATTAAATAAGGCCTATTAATTATATTTTATCTGGTAAAATTTAATAAACGATCATCATCACTAAAGCCACACATACAAGTTAAATATGTACGGCTAAAAATAATTTCTAATAGCTCCTTTTTTTTTTGTAAATAAATATCATACCATTAATCATTAAAAACAATAATTTATGTCATTTACATGTTTAAAAAAAATCCTACATAATTAATAGAGTAGATTTTATATAGATTTACTGCTCGCATAAATATATTACATGTGTGCCGCTTCCTAATTTATCCCATTTTCTCTTGAAATCCATTTCCTTACTAATGTTAATAAATGCTCTCATGCAGAGAGAAGCTGCTCGAGGTTACTTGGCAAAAGAGTAGCCAGCTTGGGTGGGCCTCACTGAGGTGTTGAAGTGAAATTCACCCCAATCAGCAGGTGAGTCATCCTCTGTTTGACCCAGGGCCAAAAAACCTGCCCATTTTATTTCATTTGGACCGCACTATTCCCTAAATGTGACCCACTTGAATCACATTTGAGCTTGAGTTTTTAGCTTTAAGCCAATCTTTTGGTTTCGCATCTAATGGGTGTAATAGATTTTACATACACATTATAGTGGGCCCTGTAAAAATCGAGGGCGGGCGTCTCTCCCAACTATTTTTCTTTGTGTGCCTCAAATTAATAACGTTTCATGTTGATGTTTTGGTTACTATCCTATCATGGGATTACATATCTAATGGTCGGATTTGATTACACTTATAATTGTCAGATTTAATCTTACATATACATCAACGTATGACCCCGTAGAATATCACTGCTGGCGCCACTCCCGCACCGGTTCCCAAAAATAATCAAGTTCCAAGGAAAGATCAATATCTCGTGTAGTGTACCACGCAGCATGGCCGTCTATAGATGGCAAAGATATGTCTGCCTCAACATGGTGTATTTGTTTTATCCACACCGTCCATCCATTTTCTCATATTACTTGAAGGCATGGCCCCAAAACTGAGGCTGATCCAAAGCTCAAGTGAACCCCACCAAAAGAAACCGTAGAAACAATGATGCTCGGTGTTGACATCTTCCTAGGGCCCACCATGATGTTTATTTTCCATCCAACCTATTCATAAAGTCATATAGACCTGGATAAAGAAGGGAAAATACAAATATCAGCTTGATCCAAAACTTCCATGAAACCCAAGAAGTTTTTGAAGGTAGGCTTTCAATCTCTACTTTTCTTGTGCATGGTGTGGTCCACTTGAAGGTTGGATCTGCCTCATTTTTGGGATCATATCCTAAAATGATTTGAAAATATGTATGGACGGCGTTGATAAAATGTATAAATCATGTTGGGACTGATTTTAAGTCGATCTAACATGAGGTGATCCACTCGACAGTGGAAGTGGATTTCAAATTAATACCATAGCAGGCACATCTGAATGAACAACCATTGTGACTTGAAATCACTCATCTCTAATGGTATTCATCTATGTAATCGAGTGGTGCCGCAGCGCGGACAACCACCCTCCTATTTTTACAGGCCCACCATGATGTATAAGTAAGATTCACTCCAATCATTATATGCGTAATCCCATCATGGGTCTAGAGCCAAAAAAAAAAAAAAAAAAAAATCATGCTAACCTTTGATTGAATTCAGCCACGGCAATGGAAACATTGGGAGAGACGTCCACCCTTGATTTTTACTATGCTCAACATAACAAGCATGTGAAATCCACTCAACCATTAAGATGACACACTAAAAATGTATGCCTAATGTCCAAAAATCAAAGGCATAATTTTTTTTCAGGTGGGCCAAACCAATGAAAATAGTTTGGAGAGTGAGTTTTCCTTGTACATTGTTTTCAATCATGTGGTCCACTTGAACTATAGATGATGTTGATTTTTTAATCCACGGTTACGGGGGGTGACTCACCTGATGGTTGGGGTGGATTTCACTTTAACATATAGTGGGGCCACCACCACTGGCTTCTTTTCCTCTTAGAATAACTTTTCTTTCCTGGTATTCAATAGCATTAATTGATCCTTGAATTAATCAACTAGTTGGACGAAAATGCAATGTCCAACTAGTTGTGTGTGAGCATTAGACAAATCAAATTGATCCAACTAGTTGTGTATTTAATAGCAAAAAAATTACTTTTCTATCCCAAGTAATATACCACACGTGAGCATCCGTGATATCAAGTTTTATATAAGTATGATAGAAATTATATGTTAAAGATCTGGCGTGTCCATTAAATAAGGCTTACTAATTATATTTTATTTGCTAAATTTAATAAACGATCATCATCAATGAAGCCACACATACAAGTTAAATACTTACGGCTAAAATGAATTTCTAATAGCCCCATTTTGTTGTAAATAAATAGCATACCATTAATCATTAAAAATAATAATTTATGTCCTTCACATGTTTAAAAGAAATCCTATCTAATTAATGAACTAGATTTCATATACATTCACTGCACCTTACAAATATATCACATGTGTGCAGCTTCCTAATTCATCCCATTTTCTATTGAATTCCATTGTGTAATTTGTTGATGACAAAATCTGGATCACCCTCCGTTCCGCGCGTCGTACCTCTGGGGGACCCTGATCCTGCACAAAGGATTAGCAAAGGAAACCTTGGCTAAGCCGGGGGACCCTCCGATGCATAAGTCAGGTAAAGGAAATTTGGGTCTAAGTTGAAAGGTAGAGGGAAAGTGCAAGATGTTGCGTACCTGTAGCAGTGGGGTCTCATCGTTTTATACCTGACTGTCGGATGGTCTGAGTCCGTTAATCTCGGCACGATTCGCTCAATCAGAAGGATTTTCGAATCGTGAAGATATTGTACGCAATCCAAGGATCGTGTATTGTGTCATGCGCATCTGCGAGCGAAGTAATCGGTCGCGTCCACTTATGGTAGTTTCCAAGTATAGTTTGGTGCATGATGCTCCCACATTCTGCCCCGGCCTTGGCTCGGGACATCCTTCTTTGGATGGAGATGGGGAAGAGGACGAGGACGAGCCCCCAACTCGTATGTCCTTTTTCTGATGAGGATGAGGACAAGGATGAGCCCCGACTCGGATGTCCTTCTGATGAGGATGAGGACGAGGACGGACCTCAACTCGGATGTTCTTCTGATGAGGATGAGGACGAGGATGGACCCCGGCTCGGATGTTTTTTTGATGAGGACGAGGATGAAGCCTCGGCTCGGGCAACTTAGGGTTATAGCCTGATTCTTTTCGTTCATATCTCTAGTCTGACCCGAGTACTAGCCTGGATTGATGAGGGACTCGGCTTCTCTTGCACCTCGGGGTAAGGGCGCTGCTATGACTCGAGAGTGAATCCTTTTGCGTATCACGTTAGAAGCTAGCATCCGATCAGGTTAGTATGATGTTGGCCCTCGAGTCTTCGGAAGCTCGGATCTTCCCATAACAGCAGCCCCCTACTCTTCGAGGTCGGCCACGGACTTGGAGAGTTATCACACAGAAGATCAACCGCCTCATCTGCTGAGCCTTCCACGCATGCCGATATCATTATGATCTCAGCTTTCGAAGTGCTGCCTCCTCAGGGTTTTGCGCTTGTAGGTTGTTCTTTAGTGGACACGTGACGACAGTTACGATTCTGAATAATGATTGACCCTATGATAGTTTGCCAGGTACGCCCGGGGAAGTGTCCAGGCGACGCTTCCCCTGCTCTGGCGTCGTTTCGCATATCAGAGCGCGCTGTTCGATGTCAGAAACGTACCATCTGGCAGGAACCGAGCCAGTAGCGAACGACCACGTGTGTTCTGGAGTCGGCTCACGATGATTCGACTGCGGCCATAATTCTTCTCCATTAATGCAAAGATTCTATACGGCCTATATAAACTCCCTTCGGAACCATTCTCTCCACTTGTATTCTGAATTTGAGCGCGTGTCGGAGGAGGCGATTTCCGGTGAGGGCGATTCCGGTTGATGTGAAGTTTTCGGGGGCTATAAGCTAGGCTGAGTATGACCAGCTCGTAAATGGGTCTGTTATCGACGAGCCGGGTAAGTATTGGCAGACTACTGGTAACCTGATGTTGTCCTTCTCCCGCAGTCACAGAGAGAGAAAAATGGCTCCTTCGGAGATTACTCTTTCTCCGGCAAAGCCGTGTAGGGGGTCTTTACGGGTCTGAGGTGAGACCTCGGAATCCCCATTCTTTCAAAGGCTTCGGAATAGATTACATTGGCCGAGCTCTCGGTATCGACCAAGATGCGGTATACTTTACGGTTCGCTATGGTCATGATAACTACTAGGGTATCATCGTGCGGGTGCTGGATTCCGCGTGCATCTTCTTCCGTGAAGTTCAGAGTGCATGGGTTCACCCGAAATTCCTTGCTGGACTGCTCGGTCAAGTGGACGTAATGTTCAGGATCAGACTTCCGAGAGTGAGCCTTCCACGCCCTGTTTGAATCTCCTTCACCGGATGAGCCCCCGAAGATTGTACGGATTTCGGCGGGCTCTTTCGTGGTATTATTCGGCTGCTCTCGCTCTCTCTCTCTTCTTTCCGAGCAGTTTTTCCTTCTTTAGTGTATCGGCGTAGGTGTCCCTTCCGAATAAGGGTCTCGATCTTGTCTTTGAGATCTACACAGTCTGCCGTGTTGTGGCCGTGATCTCAGTAAAAACGGTAATACTTGCGCTTGTCCCGATGATCTGAGTAAGGTCTCATACAAACATGCCAATTCAGCAACTTTTTTCCTCAGATGTCCAATAGAATTTGTTCAGTGGATGTGTTAAGGGGGGTGTAGGAGTGGAACTTTCCCTTCGGCTTCTGCTCGGGTGACGATCGCGAGGGGCGCGGTCGTCGGGCCCTTTGTCTGAGGCTGAGATTCCTCGTTCCTAGGCCTCTTCCCTTTACCATTCGGCTCTGTCACTTGGACATTTTTGCGGACATTGGAGAATTCTTCGGCGTTAGTATACTTCTGAGCTCTGGCAATGAGTTCTGCTAATGTCTTTGGTGGGTTCTTTCCAATGGAGAATGTGAATTTCCCTTCTTTTAGGCCGTTGAACACGGTTGTAAGCGTCATCTTGTCATCGTAATCTTCTATTAATAGTGCTTCCTTATTGAAGCGAGCGATGTAATCTTTCAAAGACTCCTTCTGCTCTTGCTTGATAGCAAATAAATGAGTGTTAGGCTTTCAACTTCTCTTACCACTTATGAATTGGGTAAGGAATAGTCGACTCAACTCTACGAAGGAACTGATGGAATTAGGTTTGAGCTGCCGATACCAACTCCAAGCGGATCCCGTAAGCGTGATCGAGAACCCTCGACACATCATAATATCCGTCGTCGTCTAGATCTGCATCCATGAGCGATAGGCTTCCACGTGCTCGGATGGGTCTCCGGACCCAGAGTATTGGATGACGGGAGGTATCCGGAACCTTTGAGGCATCACCTCGTTCATGATTTTCGAGTTGCCTGAACAGCGACAGGAACTGAAGTCGGCTGTTGTTTCTTTTCCAATGTTAGGAATTTGTCGTTGAGTTCCGTAAACCGTTTCTCCCAAGGGTCTTTGTTCTCCGCTATAATTTCTTAGGTGTTTTATATTTCTGGAGTCCTCCTTCCCCTCCTCCTTTCTAGCTTGTGGTGAAGATCTGTTGGTGCCAGGGCCGAGGTGACTGAGGCGTTTGTCGGAGCACGGGTTGCCGTGCTTCAAGCTGATACTCAGACTTCAGTCGGGGAAGGATTCTGGAGAGAAGTCGGTGCTCGAGGGGGTTGACGCGAGGGCCCCTCAGGTCTCATACTCCTCGGCGCGGAATGAGCCTCCACAACCGGACCAATCGGCTCAGGAAACAAGTTTTCCTTAACAGGGTGTGGTTACGGCTCCTGTCACTGTTGCTTATTTGGTTAATCTCGTCACACAAGGCTTGTATTTCGCTTTGCATTGCGCGATATTTACTTGCCCGATTATGCGAACGCTGGGAAGGCCCTGGGGCCGATTCGGCGTGGAGCAAAGAAGAGGAACGAGTTTGCTCTGGTTCCACAACTACCACTTTTTTCTTTCCTCTCGCCATTATCCTCGAGAACAGGAACCTGACCTTTTGTATCAGATTCCCACAGACAACGCCAAAAATGTTGATGATAAAATCTGGATCACCCTCCACTCCGCGCGTCGTACCTCTGGAGGACCCTGGTCCTGCACAAAGGATTAGCAAAGGAGACCCTAGCTAAGTCGGGGGACCCTCCGATGCCTAAGTCAGGTCAAGGGAATCTGGGTCTAAGTTGAAAGGTAGAGGAAGAGTGCAAGATGTTGCGTACATGTAGTAGTGGTCTCATCGTATTTATACCTGACTGTTGGATGGTCTGGGTCCGTTAATCTCGGCACGATTCACTCAATCAGGAGGATTTTCGGATCGTGGAGATATTGTACGCGATCCAAGGATCGTGTATTGTGTCATGCGCATCTGCTGGCGAAATAACTGGTCACGTCCGCTTATGGTAGTTTCCAAGTATTATTTGGCGCATGATGCTCCCACGTTCCGCCCCGACCTTGGCTCGGGACATCCTTCTTCGGATGGAGATGGGGAAGAGGACGAGGATGAGCCCCCAGCTCGGATGTTCTTTTTCTAATGAGGATGAGGACGAGGACGAGGACGAGCCCCAGCTCGGATATCCTTCTGATGAGGATGAGGACGGGGACGGACCCCGGCTCGGATGTTCTTTTGATGAGTATGAGGACGAGGACGAGGCTCGGCCAACTTAGGGTTATAGCTTGATGCTTTTTCGTTCATATCTCTAGTCCGAGCCAAGTACTAGCCTGGATTGATGAGGGACTCGGCTTCTCTTGCACCTCGGGGTAAGGGCGCTGCTATGACTCAAGAATGAATCCTTTTGCGTATCACGTTGGAAGCTAGCGTCTAATCAGGTTAGTATGATGTTGGCCCTCGAGTCTTCGGGAGCTCGGATCTTCCCATAACATAATTTACATATCAACTAAAGTTAATAAATGCTCTCTCGGGAGAGAAGCTGCTCGAGGTTACTTTGCAAAAGGAGTACCTAGCTTGGATGGGCCTCACTGTGGTGTTAAAGTGAAATCCACTCCAACCATCAGGTGAGTCACCCTCTATTTGACCCAGGGCCAAAAAATCTGCCCATCTTTGTTTCAGTTGGGTCACACTTATTGGAAATTTTTTATAAGAAAAGTTGATCCTCTACACTGTTCCCTAAATGTGACCCACTTGAATCACATTTGAGCTTGCTTTTTTAGCCTTTAAGCCAATATTTTGGTTTCGCATCTAATGGGTGTAATGGATTTTACATACACATTATAGTGGGCCCTGTAAAAATCGAGGGTAGATGTCTCTCTCCCAACTATTTTCCTTTGTGTGCTTCAAATTAATAACGTATCATCATGATGTTTTGGCTACTAGCCTATAACGGTATTACACATCTAATGGTCGGATTTGATTACACATAAACTGGTCGGATTTGATCTCACATACACATCTACACATCAACGCGTGGCCCCGTAAAATATCACTGTTGGCGTCCATCCCACACCAATTCCGAGAAAATAGTATAGTGCCAAGGAAAGATCGATATCTCCCGGAACAGACTTAGATTGTGTAGTGTACCACCACACGGCACACGACATGGGCGCCTATAGATGGCAAAGATATGTGTGCCTCACCATGGTGTATTTGTTTTATCCACACCGTCCATCCATTTTCTCATAGTACTTGAAGGCATGGCCCCAAAACTGAGGCTGATCCAAAGCTCAAGTAAACGCCACCAAAAGAAATAGTGGGAACAATGATGCTCAGTGTTAACATCTTCCTAGGGCCCACCATGATGTTTATTTGCCATCCAACCTATTCATAAAGTCATATAGACCTGGATGCAGAAGGGAAAATACAGATATCATCTTGATCCAAAACTTTTGTGAAACCCAAGAAGTTTTTGAAGGTAGGCCTTCAATCTCCACTTTTTCTTGTGGTGTGTGCCTCATTTTTGGGATCATACCCTAAAATGATTTGAAAATATGTATGGACAGCGTGGATAAAACGTATAAATCATGTTGGGACTGATTTTAAGTCTCTTGATCTAACATTGGGTGATCCACTTGATGGTGGAATTGGATTTCAAATTAACATCATAGCAAGCCCATCTGAATGACCAACTTTGTGACTTGAAATCACTCATCTCAGGTGGTATTCGTCTATGTAATTGAGTGGTGCCACAGCACGGACAACCACCCTTCTATTTCTTCAGGCCTACCATGATGTGTAAGTAAAATTCACTCCAATCATTAGATGCGTAATCCCATTACGGGTCTAGAGCCAAAAAATTATGCTAACCTTTGATTCAATTCAGCCATAGCAATGGAAACATTGGGAGAGACGTCCACCCTTGATTTTTACCATGCTCAACATGACTAGCATGTGAAATCCACTTCAACCATTAAGATGACACACTAAAAATCTATGCTTAATGTCCAAAAATCAAGGGCATATGTGATTCAGGTGGACCAAACCAATGAAAATAGTTTGGAGAGTGAGTTTTCCTTGTACACTGTTTTCAATCATGTGGTCCACTTGAACCATATATGAGGCTGACTTTTTTAATCTATGGTTCTAATATGGGGTGACTCACCTGATGGTTGAGGTCGACTTCACGTTAACACTATAGTGGGGCTTCTAATATGGCGTGACTCACCTGATGGTTGAGGTGGATTTCACTTTAACACTATAGTGGGGCCACCACCGCTAGCTACTTTTCCTCTTGAAATAACTTTTCTGTCTTGGTATTAAATAGCATTAATTGGTCCTTGAATTAATCAACTAGTTGGACAAAATGCAATGTCCAGCTAGTTGATTAATTGGTCCTTGCATTTTCGTCCAACTAGTTGATTAATTCAAGGACCAATTAATGCTGTTTAATACCAAGACAGAAAAGTTATTCCAAGAGGAAAAGTAGCCACCGGTGGTGGCCCCACTATAGTGTTAAAGTGAAATCCACCTCAACCATCAGGTGAGTCACCCCATATTAGAACTGTGGATTAAAAAAGTCAGCCTCATCTATGGTTCAAGTGGACCACATGATTGAAAACAATGTACATGAAAAACTCACTCTCCAAACTATTTTCATTGGTTTGGCCCACCTGAATCACATATGCCCCTGATTTTTGGACATTAGGCATAGATTTTTAGTGTATCATCTTAATGGTTGAAGTGGATTTCACATGCTTGTCATGTTGAGCATGGTAAAAATCAAGGGTGGACGTCTCTCCCAATGTTTCCATTGCCGTGGCTGAATTGAATCAAAGGTTAGCATAAGTTTTTGGCTCTAGACTCGTAATCATCTAATGATTGGAGTGAATTTTACTTACACATCATGGTAGGCCTAAAGAAATAGGAGGGTGGTTGTCCGTGTTGCGGCACCACTCAATTACATAGATGAATACCACCTAAGATGAGTGATTTCAAGTCACAAAGGTTGGTCATTCAAATGGGCTTGCTATGATGTTAATTTGAAATCCAATTCCACCGTTAAGTGGATCACCCAATGTTAGATCAAGGGACTTAAAATCAGTCCCAACATGATTTATACGTTTTATCCACGCCGTCCATACATATTTTCAAATCATTTTAGGGTATGATCCGAAAAATGAGGCAGATCCAACGTTCAAGTGGAACACATCACAAGAAAAGTGGAGATCGAAGGCCTACCTTCAAAACATCTTGGGTTTCACAGAAGTTTTGAATCAAGCTGATATCTGTATTTTCCCTTCTTCATCCAGGTCTATATGACTTTATGGATAGGTTGGATGGCAAATAAACATCATGGTGGGCCCTAGGAAGATGTTAACACCGAGCATCATTGTTTCCACTGTTTCTTTGGTGGAGTTTACTTGAGCTTTGGATCAGCCTCAGTTTTGGGGCCATGCCTTCAAGTACTATGAGAAAATGGATGGATGGACAGTGTGGATAAAACAAACACACCATGGTGAGGCACACATATCTTTGCCATCTATAGGCGCCCACGCAGTATGCCGTGTGGTGGTACGCTACACAATCTGTCTATTCCGGGAGATATCGATCTTTCCTTGGCACTAGACTATTTTCTGGGAACCGGTGCGGGAGGGATGCCAGCAGTGATATTTTATGGGCCCCACTTTGATGTGTAGATGTGTATGTAAGATCAAATCCGACCATTATATGTGTAATAAAATCCGACCATTAGATGTGCAATACCATTATAGGCTAGTAGCCAAAATATCATGATGATACCTTATTAATTTAAGGCACACAAAGGAAAATAGTTGGGAGAGAGACATCTACCCTCGATTTTTACAGGGCCCACTATAATGTGTATGTAAAATCCATTACAGCCATTAGATGCGAAACCAAAATATTGGCTTAAAGGCTAAAAAAGCAAGCTCAAATGTGATTCAAGTGGGTCACATTTAGTGAACAGTGTAGAGGGTCAGATTTTCTGATAAAAATTTTCCAATAAGTGTGACCCAACTGAAACAAAGATGGGCAGATTTTTTGGCCCTGGTTCAAACAGAGAGTGACTCACCTGATGGTTGGGTTGAGGTCCACCCAAGCTAAGTACTCCTTTTGCAAAGTAACATCGAGCAGCCTCTCTCCCGGAGAGAGCATTTATTGGGAGCATTTATTAACTTTAATTGATATGTAAATTACACAATGGATTTCAAGAGAAAATGAGATGAATTAGGAAGATGCACACATGTGATATATTTGTAAGGTGCAGTGAATGTTTGTGAAATCTAGTTCATTAATTAGATAGGATTTCTTTTAAACATGTGAAGGACATAAATTATTATTTTTAATGATTAATGGTATGATATTTATTTACAACAAAACGGTGCTATTAGAAATTTATTTTAGCCGTAAGTATTTAGCTTGTATGTGTGGCTTCTTTGATGATGATCGTTTATTAAATTTAGCAGATAAAATATAATTAGTAAGCCTTATTTAATGGATAGGCTAGATCTTTAACATACAATTTCTATAATACTTATATAAAACTTGATATCAGGATGCTCATGTGTGGTACATTACTTGGGATAGAAAAATAATTTTTTGCTATTAAATACACAGCTAGTTGGACCAATTTGATTTATCTAACTAGTTGGACATTGCATTTTCGTCCAACTAGTTGACTAATTCAAGGATCAATTAATGCTATTGAATACCAAAAGAAAGAAAAGTTATTCTAAGAGGAAAAGTAGCCAGCGGTGGTGGCCCCACTATAATGTTAAAGTGAAATCCACCCCAACCATTAGGTGAGTCACCCCCGTAACCATGGATTAAAAAATCAGCATCATCTATGATTCAAGTGGACCACATGATTGAAAACAATGTACATGAAAAACTCACTCTCCAAACTATTTTCATTGGTTTGGCCCACTTGAAAAAAGTATGCCCCTGATTTTTGGACATTAGGCATACATTTTTAGTGTGTCATCTTAATGGTTAAGTGGATTTCACATGCTTGTTATGTTGAGCATAGTAAAAATCATGGGTGGACGTCTCTCCCAATGTTTCCATTGTCGTGGCTGAATTCAATCGAAGGTTAGCATGATATATTTTTTTTTGGCTTTAGACCCATGATGGGATTACGCATATAATGATTGGAGTGAATCTTACTTATACATCACGGTGGGCCATAAAAATAGGAGGGTGGTTGTCCATGCTGTGGCACCATTGATTACATAGATGAATACCACGAGAGATGAGTGATTTCAAGTCCCAATGGTTGTTCATTCAGGTGGGCGGGCTATGGTATTAATTTGAAATCCACTTCCACTGGCAAGTGGATCACCCAATGTTAGATAAGGGACTTAAAATCATTCCCAACATGATTTATACATTTAATCCACGCCGTCCATACATATTTTCAAATCATTTTAGGTTATGACCTCAAAAATGAGGCAGATCCAACCTTCAAGTGGACCACACCATAAGAAAAGTAGAGATTGAAAGCCTACCTTCCAAAACTTCTTGGGTTTACAGAAGTTTTGGATCAAGCGGATATTTGTATTTTCCCTTCTTTATCCAAGTACATACGACTTTATGAACACCGACCATCATTGTTCCCACTGTTTCTTTTGGTGGGGTTCACTTGAGCTTTGGATCACCCTCAGTTTTAGGGCCATGCCTTCAAGTAATATGAGAAAATGGATGGACAATGTGGATAAAACAAATACACCATTTTAAGGCAGACATATCTTTGCCATCTATAGACGGCCGTGGTACACTACACGAGATATTGATCTTTCCTTGGAACTTGATTATTTTTGGGAACCGGTGCGGGAGTGGCGCCAGCAGTCATATTTTACGGGGTCATACGTTGATGTATATGTAAGATTAAATCTGACAATTATAAGTGTAATCAAATCCGACCATTAGATGTGTAATCCCATGATAGGATAGTAGCCAAAACATCAACATGAAACGTTATTAATTTGAGGCACACAAAGGAAAATAGTTGGGAGAGACGTCCGCCCTCGATTTTTATAGGGCCCACTATAATGTGTATGTAAAATCTATTACACCCATTAGATGCGAACCCAAAAGATTGGCTTAAAGCTAAAAACTCAAGCTCAAATGTGATTCAAGTGGGTCACATTTAGGGAATAGTGTAGAGGGTCAGATTTTCTGATACAAATTTTCCAATAAATGTGGTCCAAATGAAATTAAATGGGCAGATTTTTTGGCCTTGGTTAAAGAGAGGGTGAGTCCCCTGATGTTTGGGGTGGATTTCACTTTAACACCACAGTGAGGCCTACCCAAGCTGGCTACTCTTTTGCCAAGTAACCTCTCGCAGCTTCTCTCCACGTGAGAGCATTTATTAACTTTAGTATGTAAATTAGGCAATAGATTTCAAGAGAAAATGGAATGAATTAGGAAGCTGCACACATGTAATATATTGATGTGAGCAGTAAATGTATATGAAATCTAGTCCATTAATTACGTAAGATTTCTTTTAAACATGTGAAGGACATAAATTATTATTTTTAATGATTAATGGTATGATATCTATTTACAAAAAAACAGAGCTATTAGAAATTATTTTTAGCCGTACATATTTAACTTGTATGTGTGGCTTCAGTGATGATGATCGTTTATTAAATTTTAGCAGATAAAATATAAGTAATAAGCCTTATTTAATGGACAAGCCTGATCTTTGACTATAATTCCTATCATATTTATGTAAAACTTGATATTAGGGATCTCACATGTGGTATATTACTTGAGATAGAAAGGTAATATTTTACTATTAAATACACAGCTAGTGGGACCAATTGGCTTTGTCCAAATAGTTGTGTGTGAGCAATACTATATATATATATATATATATATATATATATATATATATCTATATATATATATATATATATATATAATATATATATATATATGTGGGGGAAAAGGTACAATGCGCTCCAGCTTATTTTAACGCCCCATGAGGTCAAGCTGTGTGGGCCCCACCGTAATGTGTTTCGAACATCTACCCCCATCAGTCAGATGCACCATTTCATCATGGGCCTAGGTCTCAAAAATCAAGTAAATCTGTGACTTGTGTGGGCCACACCACGTACAGAAGTGGAGAGGGGCCGTCCACCATTACAACATTCATAACCATTTTTGAGGGCCCACCGAGATGTGTTTTGAAAATCCAGACCATCCATTATGTGTGTCCCACTTGAATAAGGGTTCAGACCAAGTTTCAGGTGCATGAAAAACTCAGGTGGGCCCCACCAAGTGCTTTTATATGTTTTAACACTGTGTCTTCACATAATTGTAGATGGTATGGCCCACCTGAGTTCCGTATATAGCTGATTTTTGCAACATCCCATAATTTAAAGGGGACCCATCAAATGCACAGTGTTGATGGTCGAAACACATCACGGTGGGGCCCACACAGTTTTGACCTCACGGGAGCTTATTGTCAGCTGGAGCGCATTGTACCTTTTCACCCTATATATATATATATATATATATATATATATATATATATATATATATATATATATATATATATATATATATATATATATATATATATAGCTGGTGTGCGGTACACCAGCCAATCCGTTCCGTATTTCTTCTTTCTTCGCTAACGTGTGGCCTACCCAACTGATAAACGGCCCTTTTCTCCTGTTCTTTATGCCAAGGAATATACATGTGGGGCCCACCTGATGATTGTTTGGCTTTGCTCTGGGCACATGCAATGGTGAGCGTGCACTTGGCATCTCTTTTCGTTAAGCCTTTTCCTCAAATTGCGGTTTTAGTGTATAATTATCAAGAAAAAAAACTTAATAATCTTAAAGAGTATGACCATCCATGCGTATGCATCATTACTTGTACAAGTGCATTATTATACACATGATCCAAACCGTCTAATATCGTGGGCACACTTTGGATGGCTCAGAAAAACAACATCATATGAATCTGACAAGGCCATATTTACTCTCTAACCTTCTTTCTGTATGAACATGAACGGTCACACTTTGCCAGAGCATCAATTAAATCCTGTCACTCTGCCAGCGTGTCAAATAAATATCATATCAGACAAGTGAGCAGGTACTGCCATCAGAACAATGCGCCCTTTACCTACCAAACCTGTCACATGTGTGGAAATCCAATCCGTTGAAACGTTCGATCTCACCATGGAAATAGCTTAATATAAACTTCAGATTGTTCAACTAATAAATTGAGGAAGACCGTCGAAATCAATGGACTTCCTTGATCTGATCCATCATGTATTTTTTACCATTATGATATGTACATCTATCCATTTTTAATTTCGTAGATTATTAATATTTTTTCGAAAATTTTAACGGCTCAGATATCCCACGGATATGACACGTGGGAGAAAAAGAAGGAGAGTAGGGTAAACTTAGCGTGCTCATGGTAGTACTGGATCATTTATCCCCGTACTATAAACAAGGGAATACAGATAATATATAACTAATGAGTAATGATCGTGACCTTGCGGCGTCATGTCGTCCCGCTTTTATTCATCCCGTCCGTTGATATTCATTTCCGACGGTCAAGATTAATCCGCATGGGCTGCGCCTCTTGTATTATAATACAATGCGTTTCACGACATTTCACCTTTCCCGCCGACGCCCGGTCTATTAAAATGATACAGTACAAAGAACCCTATTATCGGTGAAAATATCAGAACTGCCACTTCCTATATGATACTCAGGCTGTGTATGACGCTTGATACTCAGGCACTCAGAAATTATACACGTGGCATATGTTAGCTCAAAAAACCGATTATATTGTGCATCACAGTTTCTCAAAGTAAAATCCCAAGATCAGATTTTTGAACAATCTTAACCTCTGATTCACGGACACTTGTTTGTGAAAATAGAACCGTTGAATTTTAATTTAACTGTCCAATAAATAAACCAATAATAAGACAATGAAATAAGTTTAATTTTAGTACATTATATTGTTACTGATCACCGTAATTTGGACGGTTGTGATTTGACTGAATATGTGCCACGTGTTCAATTTCAAAGGGCCTGCGTATAATCCATCGCAGTCTGCCAGAGTATCACTCCGTCCTTGGATCTGGATGGAGTGAACATCAATACCCCAATCAAGCTACGTCCATCTTACATGATTCCTGCAAACATCAAGATCCGGACAATTTTTCTGGTGGGCCACACAGATAGATCATTTAAAAAAATCAAACCGTTCAGACGATCTGGATCATCTGATTGGACGATTTCTGACAATTGCAAAGGCAAAAAAGTCATCATTCGGTCGTTATTGGATACGGGAGCAGATTAGGTGTACCCCGGGTAAGACATTAGTGGGTGTTACTCTGACCATATGGGGCCCACCTTGATTAATATTTTATATATCCAAGCTGTCCATATTTTTGTACATCTCATTTTAGGATTTGATCCCAAAACTTAAGCAGATAAAAATATCAGGTAGACCACACCACAGGAAATAGTAGTGATCGACCATTAAAAATTATTGTGGGCCATATAAGTTTTAGATAAAGATGATATTTGTAGTTTTCCTTAATCCAGGTCTGTTTTACCTTATCAACAGGATGGATGGAAAATAACATTACAGTAGGCTTTAGGTATTTTTTAATGGTGGGCATTCAATCACCACTGTTTCTGTGGTGTGGTCCACTTGAGATTTTGATATGCTTAATATTTGGTACCACGTACTTAAAATGATCTTCTAAAACTAATAGACAGTGTGGATATACAATACAGTCATCAAGGTGGGCCCCACGATCAGGATAACACCCAACGACGTGTTACCCGGGTAACAGCTATCCGTTCCCATTGTGTGGATACAACACATGTGAACGGTCTGGATATCTTAAATGAATCGACAGCTCACATGCGAGCATTAGGCATCTCATTTACACACCAACGCGTCTGCCAGCTCGGCATCGGTCATAATGCGTTGCTGAAATGGCACAAAAATCAAGCCGTCCAATCAAAACGTGGGCGACAATTACGTTGTCAACCATCCGATCAATAGAATTTGAGATTGACGGTCAAGATCGTTTCTGCAAAATACTCCCAATCAACAATTTAATCCATGTCTTCATTAGGACCGAACATGACTTGCTTATTATTAGACGGTCCTAACCATCTCATCCATGGACTATAAAAGGGATGGCTACAATAAAAAAAAGCCAATTCAAGGATGGATGGGATCATCTGTTCATTCTGATTTTTACATTGTAGCTCATCAAATGTATTCTAGGCTTAATGGATGGTTCAGATCGATTAATCGGACTGTCCAAATGACACAAAAAAACGAAAAGAAAAGAAAGAAAACAACTTCACAAAGGCATGAAGGGGTTAAAGGAGGCGGATTAGTGGATAAGTAGTGTTGGGTACAGGATTACCCAACTCGGCACACTTGACTCATCTAACTCATTTAGATGCTACTTGATCTAAACTGAGTGGGTGAGTCGATCCGAATCGACTTGACTTCGTCCAATTTAGACTCAAGCTGAGTCAAGTTCGAGTCACCTAGTAACTCATTTAGACTCGACTCAAAATCCAACTCAGTACTTGATCAAAAACTCAACTTTACATATATATTAAAAAATAAAAATAAAATCATATATAAGATGAGTCATGTAGCTGATGGAGAGGGTGTAGCTTATGGAGAGGCTGCAATTCTGACAACTAAATCTAAGTTTTGAGTTGTGATTTCATCCTGTGGATACCTATTGCACCTGATTTCGACTTGACACTGGCTCAACCTAACTCGGTACTTGTGATAGGGTCGGACTTGGTCCAAATTAGTTCAGGCCAGATCCAGACTCACATCAGGTCAAGCATACTAGACTTGGTACTAAGTCATGTTGAATTCAGGTTGGGCATATTTCGAAACCAGATCGAGGCGGGTCAGCCCTAACTTGGTCCTACTCAGCTTGATGACCAGCTCTAGGTCCCTTACCGTGGATTTCTTCTTTTTGTATATGTTTCATATCCACGCCGTATATGAATGTATTGTTCCGGCCCATCCCACGGCTAGATTATCCTGAATTTCATACCAATGATCATCATTATAGAGCCCAGCCTAGGTCAGTGATGGACCCAAACAAATAAGCCCGAGCCTGGCCACCTGCTTTTGTGAAAGATCTGGGCTGTTCATTAAGCATGCTCACATTGCCAGTATTTTTTCAGACCTTGAATTTTGTGGGTCACTAATCATATGATTACGATCATCCAATTAGTGTGATTTCTCACTATGGTGGATCCACCTGATGAACGGTCCAGATCATCGTCAGATGTGCCACGTGTCCAGTTTCTATGAAGGGTAACAGCAATTGTAGTGGCAATGATGCAATTTAGGTGACAATCAAGGGCATTGTGCTGGTTAGTTATAGTATTTAAGTAATTTCAAACTTGTAGCTGTTGGTTTGAAAAGGAAACTCTTGCGCGATAGGCTGTAATTCAAGCCATCGATACCTCTCATTTTCTTTTATTTTCATTCTCATTTATTTCAAAATTTTTTGTCATCTTTTGATTGAAGAGCAGCCATGAGTCTGTTTACAAGTCAATGAGAGGTGGCTAGTTTTTCATGGGATTTTGGAAGGTAGTGATTTAGTGGCAGATTCTTCAATAAGGGCATATGATCAAATGATTTTATTCAACTGGTATGTGTTTTTTTTTTTTCATGGGTTTCTTTTTTCTTTTGGGTTATATGGATTACTGTGTTCATGAATGATTGGTAATATGAATTGGGTTTTATTTTCATTTTGGAGATATGTTTGGTTTGAATTGAAGGACTTTTGATAGATCTCAGTTCATCTGTTTTTCTTAGTAGAAAGGAAACATGTATTGCTTTTTAATCAAGAAGAGGTGATTTTGAAAGGAAGGCTGGAGGGTGGGAGAATTTTAGTTGCTGATTTGGAGAAGGTTGATGATTTCATGATCTTATTCATCAGGTGTGTAGCTCTCTATCTATCTATTTATCTACCTATCTACAATTCAAGGATTGGTGACTTGGCATAGTTGAGACTCAGACTCAGGACCAAGCGAGTTGATCCAAGTCACTACCAAGTCCTAAATCCATTATATCTGTGTGCACCTATGTAGGCATGTCCGATTTAGTAGTTTCTCTCTCTCTCTCTCTCTCTCTCTCTATATATATATATATGTGTGTGTGTGTGTG
>JAJHSJ010001518.1:0-37924 GCA_021015155.1 Magnolia officinalis
AGATCCAACGTTCCATGTGCAGCAGCAGGTTGCTGCCCAACCTCCAGACCCACCTTGATGCATGTGTCTTTCATCCAAACCATCCATTCATCTGGACTCGCAGGCAGACCGAGTGGAGATGCCTCGTTTCAACACTCGAGGTCTTAGTGGAGCTGGCTAACGTGAAGTGTGTGTACTGGCGTGTATGTACACTAACAAGCTAACTTGGTGGGTCCCACATGTGTGGACCCACCTCATGTGTACGATGAATCCATCACCGTCCATTAGTTTGATGTCCAACAGCATATAGTTGCTGGACCGTCAGTTAGATCTGTGGCCCCACCAAATGATGTATGTGTTGCATCACAACCGTCCAAAAATGTGGGACCCACCATCAGCCATCCGTCCAGATGGCTGGACACTGACAGTTCCACCCTCCCACACACTCACTACTACATTGTATATGATATATTATATTATTATATAATATAATATTTTATATTTGAATAATATATTGTGGTGGGGCCACATCAACGTGGGAGCCCACCTTACTGTATTGTATACGAGATATATATATATATATTATTATATTATATAATATTAAATAATGATATGGTGGGCCACTCCCACATGGGACCCACCTTTAATATATACTTTAATATATAAACCATCACCGTCCAGATGGGTCTGGACGGTGGGTCTGGGCAATCCCTGCCATTGGTATATATATATATATATATATATATATATATATTATATATATATATATATATTATATATATATTATAATATATATATATATTATATATTATGTAGTAGAGGTGGGCCACTGCGTGGACCCCACCATGATGTATGGCGTTATCTGCACTGTCCAATTGCTGGACGGTGCAGCTAGCCTAATATCCAAATCATCCATCCATCTTGCAGGCATGTGCTGGAGTTCTAACCAGCCACCATGTTGCACCTGCGGGGATTTTGGGCAGCCACCATGATGTACGTGTTGTATCCCTACCGTCCATCATTTGCAATCCACACCGTCCGTCTAATGGACGGTGGGCCTACAACCACAACTGCTACGTCTGGGCAGCAAGCTTTTTGGTCCCTCTGATGTTTATGTTACATCCTAACCGTCCATCCATTTGGCTAGCTCGCCTGAAGGCTTGCGACTAAAATTAAGACAGGTCCAATTATCAAGTGGACCACACTACAAAAAACAGTGGGTTTGAATGTCCACCATGGAAACCCTCTTGGGTTATAAAGTTTTATACCAATATGATATTTGTTTTCCTCCCACTTCAGGTCCTTGTGACCTTATGCACAGGCTAGATTGAAAAGTAAATACTATGGTGGGCCCACTGGAAATTTAACGGTGGAAATCATTGTCACCATTGTCATTTATGGTATGGTCTATATGATCCTTTGGATATGATTCATTTTTTATATACACCATAATGATCCCTTGCAATGAATGCATGATGTATTTGACTCGGCCTATTCAACTCGGCCCATTTGATTCGGCCCATTTGATCGACCTAATCGATTCGGCCCATTTGTACCGGCCCATTTGATTCAACCCATTTGATGTGATCAAGGCCCATTATGATGTATTTTTGGCCTATGGATGTGGCCTATTGTGATGTATCTCCGGCCCATATGTTAAGGCCCATTTGAAGTATGTGCGGCCCATTGGTTGTGTGTGAGGCCCACTTGATTTATAGGAGACCCATTGATGCAGCCCACTATGATGTAATTGTGGCCATATGATAAGGCCTGATGCGATGTTTATGTGGCCCTTGAGATGCAGCCCATTGCGATGTGTATGGTGATGTATTTGAGGCCCATGTGTAGGGCCTACCTGTGATGTATATTAAGCCCATGTGTAAGGCCCACCTATTGTGTATTTGAAGCTCATAGGTTGAGGCCCATTGTGATGTATTCGAGGCTCATGGGCGTGGCCCATTGTGATTCGCTTGAGACCCTGGTATGAAGCCCAACGCGACATATGGGAGGCCCATGAATGGGGCCCAACATGATGTATGTGTGGTCGAAACACGGTGTATGAATCCCTGATGTGGGCCACTCTTTGGGAACAATGTTGGTTGAATGTCCACATTGTGACCTTCCCTTAGGCCTTGTTCGGCCAATTATCGAGGCCGATTCCATTTGGTCGAGGTTGATTCTGTTTTGTCGAGGTCGATCCTGATCGTCGTGGCTGATTGCCGATTCCGATTAACGTGATCGATTTGCTGACTTTGATTATCGATCGATCCGATTGTCGTGACCGATTTGCCGATTCTGATTATCGATCGAGTCCGATAGTCATGACTGATTGCCAATTCCGATTGACGTGATCAATTTACCGATCTTGATTATCGATCGATTTCGATCATCATGACCGATTGTCGATTCCGATTGACGTGACCGATTTATCGATTCTAATTATCGATCCATTATGATTATCATGACCGATTACCGATTCTGATTGACGTGACCGATTTACCGATTCTGATTATCGATCGAGTCCGATCGTTATGACTGATTGCTGATTTTGATTGACGTGACCGATTTGCCCATCCAAATTATCGATTGATTCCGATCGTTGTAACCGATTGTCGATTCCGATTGACGTGACCGATTTGCTGATTCTGATTATCGATCGATTCTGATTATCATGACCGATTGTTGATTCTGATTATCGTGGCCGATCATCGATTAGCGATCAAGGCCAATTATCATGACCAATTATATAGGCCAATTCCGATTGTCAAGGCCGAGTATCAAAGCCGATTCTTATTTGTCGAGGCTGATTGTATAGATTGATTCCGATTATCGAGGCCGATTGTCAATGCCGATTTTGATTGTCGAGGCCGATTGTCGAGACCCATATGATGTATATGTGGCCTATAGTTGAGGCCTATTGTGATGTGTATTTGGCCTGTGTTTGAGGCCCAATGTGATGTATATATGGCCCGTATTTGAGGCCCATTGTGATGTGTATTCGACCCGTGTTTAAGGCCTAGTGTGATGTATATTAGGCCCATGTGAGAGGCCCATCGTGATGTGAAAAGCTCTTGAGTGAGGCCCATGGTATTGTATATTTGGTCCTTGTGTGAGGCCATGGGTCCACTATATGTTAGGCTCTATGTGGGCCATTCCTCGGGGGCAATGTTGGTTAAATGTCCACATTGTCGGGGTCGATTGTCGATGCCGGTTATTGATACCGATTATGAGTATGTGACAGCATAGCATCATGATACATGCCCATATGCATCATCTGCATGTTTGTTATAAGATGTGGTTGATCATTGCATATGTCATTGAGTATGTTGTTATGAGACTCCCTGATAGGCGGAGGTTATCTCACATGAGCGCACAGTATGCGCAGGATTGATGCATGATTGGATTGTATGACTCGTGCATCTTGCATTATGATTACTGTACGCCCTAGCGACATCAGGGCCGTAGCCTCTACAGGCATATCGTGGATGGCCAGATGGGACACCGAAAATATTTGGTTCGAGCATCGGGCTGCCATAGATGGCCCTGGGTGAAAATCCCTAAAACCCTCTTGGTACCAAAGGATGCCCCATCATCGAGACCAAGTGGATACATGAGTGCCCGAGTGCCGAATACCAGGACGCCGGGTCTCCCACTATGTCGTGGTCGGTTGGGAGGGGGTGTGGCCTTACCCGCTCGAGCGTAGGGGGCATTGCTAGGCTGAGTCTGACCAGCTCGAGGAATGGGTCCGCTATCAACGTGCCGAATAAGCATTGGCAGACTATTGGCCAGGCGGATAGTGAGGTTTCATATGCTCACTTGGAATGTGTGGCTGGGAGAGCGGCAGTGTCATTTGGAGTGCACTAAACCCCGGTAATGATCCCAGAGATGAACCGTACTGATATGTGGACTTATTGAGCAGGATTTGCATACTCGTTCTTTCATTCATTCACTCACTGTCCACTCGGGTTGGTGGTGCGCAACTATTTGTTATGTGAACCTTCGCAACGGCCAGGATTTCGGCTGGGGCGCGCGACTAACCTGAGATCAGGAGTTTACCACATTATGTCTGACTATCGAAATTTAGGTATGAGGCTGGTTTGGATAGAAGTCCCTTGTGATGGACCCCATAGCCTGTGATACTTCGTACTATCATCCCGACTTCACATTCTAGCATGGTCATTTCATTCGCACCGCATATTTCATCGCATCCGAAGTACTTAGTATTTTGAGTTATTATGTTTTTGTACTTATATAGCCTAGACAGACTTAGTAGGATTTGCATATTACATTGCATTTTTGGCATCTGATATTTGGCTTCCACATTTGCATAGTCGATTCGCATTGCGTATTCTGTTATCAAATGATTCATGGACTTACCAGTATATTTCCGCCTACTCTGATATCGTATGATTCATGATCTTGTTAGTATTTCCATTTTCCCGATGATGTATGATTCATGTGCTTCATTATATACTTCGCACTTACCTTACACACACTTGCACCACCCTCTAAGCTTTCTATAAGCTTATACACGATAGATGCGTGCAGGTGGCATTAGGTTACAACAACTGTCTTCTGGAGCTTTCATTTCGATATATGTATTTCCCTTTCAGCATTGTATTCAATTGACTATATTAGTGGACATGTGATGATGATGTTGCCTTTGTGAATTGGGTATGCTTGTGGTTATGCTTCTTATGAGACAAATGTACGTTTGAAAATCCTCCTTGTAGGATCCCAGGATCAGAACCTGGCGTATCGGCGCTGGGGGCCGAGAATAGGGTACTACGGAAGCTGTTGGCACCGGATTCGGCGATCGGGATTCCTGTGAATCCGATTTCTGGGTTATGGTGTGACAGGGCCCACCACAACAAGTAATATAGTATTATATTATAATACGCTATATAATATAGTATAATATATAATATATATATATATATATATATATATATATATTATATATTAATATTATATATATATTGAAAACGTCCTGGCCCTGGACGCCCGGACGGTCACAGCCGTTCAAGGGAGGGCCCCACACCTGGGGTGGGTCCCACCGTCCAGGGACGGTGGAGGTCCCTACACGCACATGATGGTGCGGCCCACTCCAAATGGATGGATGCCGTGGTTGGGTCCTATGGACCCCACCGTCAGGTCGCACTTCACTGTCAGCCTCCTCCACTAGGCATTCAATGCCAATACCTCATCATTGAAAGGAGGTATCTTTCACTCCGCCCAGCATTGGAGCTATGGATCTGGTTGTGCACACGCACTAAGGAGGGCCCCACACGGACGTGGGTCCCACCATCCAAGGGTGGTGGACAGTTGGATAAAACACATGCTCTATAGTGTGGCCCATTAAAAAGGGTGGATGGCATGGATGGGTCTCATGGACCCCACCGTCAGCACCCACTCCATGGTTAGCACACCCACTATCAGTACACCTCCACTGTCAGTTAACACTTCACTGGTAGCACACCCAAAGTCAGTCCACATTTCACTGTGGTGCACGTTCAGCGTCCCTGGATGCTGGACTGCGGATACAACACATTTACCATGGTGGGTCCCACTTGGACGTGGCCCACCATATTTGGGTCAATCTGATATTTGTGTTCTCCTACATTCAAGCCCACCCAAAGACAGTCAGCAAGGTGGGCCCTACGGATGGGACGGCGTGGATCATACTTCATTGTGGGGTCCACAATACATGAGAAAGAGAGAGAAGAGAGGAAAGTGGAAAGAGAGAAAGAAAAATTAGAGATAACGGAGGGGCCTGCCACTATGGGCCCCTCATGGATACAAGCATACATCAAAGTGGGTCCCACTACATGTGGCCCTTTAATCGCACAAAAAATGCAAATGTAGGACCAAGATCACCCACCGTCCACTCCTTCTTGCCCCATTGGCTTCCTTTGCTCAACTTCGATCCTAACGGAGGAGATAGAGTTTGGATGGTTGAGATGGAAGATGGAAGGGTAGGAAGTGGGCCACACACAAAGATCTCTCTTGGGGAGGTTTGGGAGAGCTTGGACGTATGGTGTTTTCTCTTGCTTGGGAGAGTGGTTTGAGAATGAAGGAAAGAGAGAGAGGGTTGTAAAGGGAGAGAGAGAGATGGGTGATGGATGTGGTAGTGATGGATGTGTAAGAGACTTTTTTGACTTTTGTGGCAGATGGTGTAAGAAAAGTATGGGTGTGTAAGAACCTTTTTGACTTTGGGGGTTGCTTAGGGAAGGGTGTGAGGTGATGGTGTACTTGGTTGAGGTGATTAGTCGATGGGTTGATGGATGTGACAAGTTATAGAGATTCCCTCGGAATTCGTATGCTGGGTGTTTTCCTCAAGCTGAACGCGAGCCCACATCTCCTGGCCTGAGTATCGCCTCGGCGCACGAGACGTGGCATCGGAACCGCGGCGATGGCGCAGTCGCTAAGATATTAATTTCAGGTTGAGTTGACTCGGGTTGACGACGTGTGACTCAGGGTCACGCGCAAATACCGGTTAAGGGTCGAAGGTTACCGGAATTCTACTGAGAGGACCGCGGAAGTTGACGGAACAGTATGAACTAGGATATGGGGCTTCTAGACGACGATGTGAATCAGGGATTGCCTGATTCGACTTAAGGAGCCAAACATTATTTACTTTTATTATGCCATCTTGGGGATTGCGAACCAGCTATTGCCCTGCACTCCCTCCCCTCAGGAGGCAGGGCCAGACGGATCAGTAGGTGGCCCCTCATTGTCATGCCCAAATGTCTTGATGAGTTTGAGATTAGGCTCTGAGTTGGTGTTGGATGTCACTTTCCTCAACTATCCTCGATGCATTATGAGTCTTTGGATTCTTCCTGCTCAGGTGGGACCCAGACTGTGGTCCAGTCAATCAGGAAAAATTCTTGTCCCTTGCCTAAGTCATTTCCAAACAGCCCAGTTGGGCTTATTTGATCCTCCACGGTGGATCTTGGCCTGCCCACCGGATGGATGATCCCCTCCTTGATGGATCTGATTGATGTGCGGATGAAGGGATCATCCTCCTCTTGCCGATTTTGCTCTCCTCCGATACATTTGTGCTTTGCTATCTCATCCTTAGGAGGCGATATCCCAGTCCTGTCATGCCTGCATTCTCTTGATATTCAAGCTGATAATAAAATGTTGGTGCTCGACTGGAGGGAAGATATAGTTTGATCTGATAAGACAGGCAAGAGGCATGCAATTCACAGTCTCGAACTCAAGACTATGGTATGGGATATCCTCATTGGAGCATTGTATGTCTATGATCGGGATATCTAGCTCTTGACGATTGACTGCTTCAATCGGAAAGATTTGTTCGGGATCATCCAGAACGGTTAGCGTCTTATCTCCGAAAATGTATTTGGCCTTTTGGCGAAGAGTCGAAGAGAGAGCCTTAACTCTATGGATCTAAGATCGATCAGGGAGGAGATGAAATGAAGCTATGATGTCAAAGAGCTGAAAAGTGATGGTTGATGCTTTGGGGTTAATCAAGATCTTGATATTAATCTCTTCCTCGACCTTTCTCCTAGAGGGGGGAGCCACTCGTCCTAGACTCTTCTCTTGAAGGATTGAAGACTGAGTAGAGCTAGGTAAATCCTTTTGAGTAGCAGAATGTCCTTCCTGAAAAGTTTCTGTATAATTAACGGTTGACCCTGATTTTGTTAGGGCACGTGGTATGTTGATCGGGGGAGGAGATTTTTCTTGAAGCACGACAGTTGGAGAAAGGGTCGGATAGGCAGATGGTGCCCCTTACGATACAGAGGATGTATGGATTGGATTGATTAGGGGTGGCTCTGAGGGCACAGAGACTGGACCGGCTGGAGATGCCCCTTGCATATTTAAGGGCACAGAGAATGGATTGGATGGGCATGCCCCTTGCAGAATCGGGAGTATTGGTGTCGGAGTGGCAATGATTAAATGGATGCATTAGACTGAATGGTAAGGCGATTCTCCTTGAATGATATTAGTGGCAAGGGTGCCTAATGAGATGGGGCTTACTTGATACAATGGTAGAGGATTCTGGAGGGTGTAATTGGTGGGGTCAACAGCAGGAGAAGTAACCACAATCGTTTGGTTGTCAATTAGATCTTGGATCGCATGCTTCAGGGTGAAACAATGGTCTGTTGTGTGGCCTTAGAATTGGTGATATGTACAGTACTCATTCTCATTATAATTTGGTGGCAGAGGGTTTTGTGGGAGCTAGGTAGTAGTGGTGTAAGTATTTGCCTTTGGACTAGCGTGGCTAGTACCTCACTGTACGTTTGGGCTATTGGTGTAAACTGCCTAGGTTCCTGTGCCATCCTCATATGCTGACCATGATTGGGGTACTGAAGAATCTCCATTTACTATTGTTGTTGCTGCCATTGTCCCTCTTGAGGAGCGAATTGAGCACCTTGGGTAGAGGCGACAAGATTGTCTTCTTTCATTAGATGGAGGTTATGAACAATTCTGTTACCGTTCTCTTATCCAGTAGACCTTCCTTCCACTATCCGTTGTACTGGGGAGGCCTGATGAGGCCACCAAGGAGAGATTGTCCCAACCCTTATTTTGGCTTCGACTTGTTCCCCGGCACGGATGAGTTGAGTAAAGTTAGTATATGGATATGAGACGAGGTATCCAGAGATACTCGGATTTACCGAGTGGATAATCATGTAAATTTTCTCCTCGTCATCAATGGGTGTTTTCATTCTAGCGGCTATGGCCTACCACCGTCCAACATAAACTTACAATGACTCATCATTCCTCTGCCTTAAGGCAGCAAGATCCACCCTTTTGGGCGCTACATTAAGATTGTACACAAAACGATCAATGAAAGCTTGGGAAAGTTGTTCCTAAGTCTTAATTCGATGGTAGTCTAATGACGTGTACCAATCTAACGCATCACCTTTCAAGAATTTTTGAAATGAATGGATCAATACTCTGTTATTACTCGCCAGAGTATTAAGCTCTCCCAAAATGCCTTTAAGTGGTCCATATGACACCCGTACCATCATACCTTTTGAGTTTTAGTACTTGGAAGTCATGAGGTAACTTTGCATAGGGAAAGGGATAAAGATCCCTGAACTTGGTGGATGAGAGATCCACCCCTTACTGCTTCCGTAGCTTCCTTTGCACATCACACAATTGTTCTCGGAGTTTTGTAAGTTCAGAAGGATCATATGAGAGGGGTTTTGTCCCTTGGAATCGACCAGATCTCATAGGATGTTGGTGATCTTGTGCTGATTCTGTAGGGAAGGGTAGAATGAGATTTACTGGAGGAGGAAAGGAGGAAGCAAAGGGAGGTTGTGGGGTTGAACTGCTTTGAGCACTAGGCTGTGTTGCTTGTGTATTCAGTATGGCACTCGGTACTAAGCGAAGCAATAGCTCTTGCATTTCCCGGAGACTTTGGGCCACCTCTTGCATGGTTGTGTTAACTTGTGGGTCTGTTGGAACTGTCAGAGGTGTCGGCGCCGGTGCCGATGTTAATGCTTCAGGTGCTGGCAGAGCTGCCGATTCTTCCTCATGGGTAGCCATAGTTGCATTTGATCGAGTAGTCGTGGCTAAGATTGATGCTTAAAGAAGTGTAGCCAAAGATTGTTTTTTTTATATGAATGCAGTAATGATGTCGCTTAAGATTAAAGTACCACACACTTTCGAGTCGGGTCTCAGTTAGTGCGAGTTAGCAAGTCTCCAATGGAGTCGTCATTCTGTAGACACTGGAAATCGGCGCCCATGCTAATTTGTATGTTATGTTTTAGTGGTGGAGGTGATTAAGCTGATTTGTGGGTATTGGAGTCGCCACTAGTCAATTAATCTCAGAATCCCGCGGTCGACTAGAACCCACGGAATACGTATAGTTGGAGAAATTCCAAGACTCTCCTACCTTAGATTGACTCCTGGTCTGCGATCCGGGATTCTGGGTAAGGGACCTCAATTACAAAGAGGGAAGGTGTTAAGCACCATCTCTGACCGTACGAACGTACGGTCTCTACTTTGTTTGGTAAAACAATCTTAAGGGATGAATGATGTGGTTGAGATAGGACTAGGCACACACATGGATTTTTGATGCGGCAAGATCCGAGATTTCGACAAACCACAGAGCATACGTCCAACGACGTGTTTAGAAAGAGGTAAGAAAAATGGACTAGATCACTAGGAATTTCTGATATGACAGGATTCGATGTACAGCAAGTCACAAAGCACACGTTCACTAGAGATCTAGAGAAGCAGGGGGGTTGAGAAGAGAATAGATGGCATGATGAATGCTTGTATGTAAAATGAATGAATCTTTGGCTCCATCTTGAGTAGGCTAAGAGATGGACTGCACCATGATCAATCTGGGCTAGGCTTGTGGTTAGAAGGTCGAGATGAGGCTAAGTGGGAGCTAAAAAATCTGAGCTTAGAGGCTTAGGAGCACCTCCTCACCCACACTCTCTTCTCTCTCTCTCTCCTCTCTCCCTCACTTGAATTTCAGGCTCCCTTGGTTGTGTGTCAAATGTGAAGGGGGAGAGGGTTATTTATAGCCTTCTCCAATGGCATTGTTGTAATTGGTAGGTAGGTAAGGGGTAAAAGTTGACATGGCAACTTGTGGTTGGTTGAGGGAAGAGGAATGACACATGACATGCTCTCATTGGCTATTGGGGTTGGTAAAATGGTAAACAGTGAAGGCTGGATCAGTAGATTCATAGGAAAGTTGACTTTCAGGCCAAGAGACAGTTGCTGCTTAGAGGAGACACGTGTCTGGCGAACGGAGGTAATCGGACTATTGTCGGCGGTAGTCTGACTACCGCCCGGGCTGGGTTTTGTCGAAACTCGTATGGCTGACTTCGCGCATGTTTTTTTTAGAGGAAGCGGTAGTTTGACTACCGCTTCAGGTACAGTTTCTCCCAAAGTTTAGCCGGTGGGTCCTTTTTTGGGTCTTGAGAGCGGAACAAAGTTTGTTTTGGATATTTGACTCAAAATGGCTCGAAATTGGCTCGATTGTTACCCAAAACTGGCCCTCAAAATGTATTGGTTTTGGACATGATCTGGGTTGAATGATGGCTTGTAATGGCTCAGGTTAGGATTAGGGTTTAAGCTGGAGTTATGCTGGGTTTAGGGTTTAGGCTGAGGTTTGGGTTAGGGTTAGGTTTAGGATATGATCATGGTTCTCGGATTGTCATTGCCTCTTCAAGATGTTAGCCTACATGGAGTGTCTACAGGTGTGGTTCTCCTAAAAATTGGATCTGCTTCATTTTTAAGTACATACATTAAAATTAAAATGAGTTGGAAAAACATATGAACGGCGTAGATGTATAATACATACATTGAGGTCGTGGTCTCACATAATCCACTCTCAACTACGGATGCGGATCGCGTCCTCTGTGGGGCCCACTGTGATGTAAGTGTTTTATCCACGCCGTTCATCACTATTATCAGACAATTTTATAATATGGTCATAAAAATGAGGTAGCTCCACAGCTCCGGTGGACTACACCAAAGGAATTTGCAGTGATAATGACAACCACCGTTGAAACCTTTCTAAGGGCCACTGTGATGTTTTTTTATATATATACCATCCAACCTATTAATAAGGTCATGTAGACGTGGATGAAGTGATAACACAAATATAAGCTTGACCCGAAACTTCTCCAGCTTCCGAAAACTTTTTAATGGTGGAAGTTCAATCCCCACTTTGTTGTTCAATTAAGACTTTAACCTGCCACATTTTTTGGATCATAATTGATAATGATATGAGAAAACGATGTGGATAAAACACTTCGTCATGGTGAGCCCCACAGAGCCTTGCCTGGGCGCGGTAGGAGGCAATCCGCGTCCCTCAACTACGTGTCCACGTTCCATCCATCCGAGGAGGAGAGGAATGCAAATGGCAATGGCTCGGTTGCCATTTAAAAGTGCACACCCTCTGCACGTGGGAAACAGGTACGTGTCTAGTATCAGAGTCGACCATTAGTCATAACACGGAAATCTAATATAGCACCCAAAAAAATCTTCATTTTTTAATGTATCATCAGAGCACTACAAGTTATGGTGCTCTTATCTGCATTCAGTCATTTGAGTACGGTCCAATCCATTGATCGATCCATCTAAACTGTCTATTAAATCCAAATCCATTTTATTGGATACTATGCAAAAATGACACTGATTGAATGATCCAATCTATCTTTGACTTTTCCTTGTTTTGTAGCCATCCTTTTTTGGAGCCATATGTGAATGGGTTAGGATGGCCTAACAAAAGTGATTCTTAATTAGGTTTATAAGAAATCTATAGTGGGCCCTAATAAATAAATTGATCAAATTGTAGATTGGACTTATGCACCTTCCATGTTAAAGGGTGATGATGATGGGGTTGTGGATACCAAACTGTTGTAATATTTGCCTGGTAGCACATGAAATGTACGTTGGACCTAATGGATGATGGTCTAGATCAGTCAATTGGATTGCATTTAAGTGTCTATATCAATAGAGTAGATGACAGGGGAGGGCATTTAAGTAATTTACCAATGAGAATGGTCTATATAAGCTGATATTGTTAGAGATATGGATACGGAGAAGGTGTGTACTAGATTTTAGATCAGTGCATTTTATCAAAGTGAGGAAAATCATGGCGAAAAAATTGGCCCTCTTGGTGGGATGCAACTACTCCGACAACCCCAACGTACCCGAAGGAAACAGGCTGCATGGGTGCATAAATGATGTGAATGCCATGCAGACCCTGATCCGTCAACCCCGCTTCGGCTTCAAGGATGAGAACATTACGATCTTGACCGATAAGCCGGGGACAGAGAAGGCCCCCACGTCTTCTAATATTATAGAAGAGCTTAAGACGAAGGTCAATGCAACTAAGCCGGGTGACACCTTGTTATTCTTCTTCAGTGGGGGTGGAGAGCTGGTTAATCCCATGGCTACAGATACGGCTACGGCTAAGGAAACGGCTACGGCTACGGTTATTACGGCTACGGCTACGGCTAATGCTACGGCTACGAAATCGGCTACGGCTACGGCTACGGCAACGGCTAGCCCTACATCTACCTCTACGGCTGCGACTACGACTACGACTACTCCTACGGCAAAAAAGGGCATTCCAGCTATCATTCCTTGGGATCTCTTTCCCATTACAGGTTAGGATGAATGAGATTTGAGAAATGTTGTGAGACTGGAGGCATAGTCGGCGTTCCACCGTCCATTCCCAGAGGACTCGAGATGGTGTGATATTGTCTACGAGAGACACTCCACTGCCTCGATATCCATTTGGGAATATACGGTGGCGATCGACTATACATAGAATGATGGTGTATAAATGATTTCTCTCATTTTTCATATTTAAGAGTTCTGTTTCATTGACACAATAGTACATGTGGTTGCACAAAATCTCAGCCGTGGAAACCACCGAGGTGGGTGGGACACTGACTGTAGGTCTCACGGTGATTTATGTACGTTAATCGTCCAACCATTTTAAAAGCTCACTTTAGTGCATGATCCAAAAAACGAAGTTGACGAGCTCCGTTATGGGTGTGGACCTACACTCCAACCCATCAATGTTTGCCTTCTAATGTTCACCGTACATCCCAAAATGCAGCCCCTATACAAAACAACGATGGGCCACACCGCCTGATGAACGGGTTGGATGCAATATACCCACCTCAGTTGTGGATAGGGTTGATTTTTTACCTCGCATTTTAACATAGAGGATCTCACTTATGGGCGTATTACATGCCATACTCACAACACGTACAAAAGGTGTTGTAGAGGATTCGATCCGTGCATACGTAACACCACTCGTGTTTGAAATACCCTTTTTTGTAAAAATACTGCAACTAACATCATGAACCGAATCCCCTTCCAGCTGCGGACATCCTGCCTATAATCAATCGGTTGCCGGACAAAGCAATCTTCATCTTCATAAGCGACTCGTCATACAGCGGCGGCCTCTTCGACAATAAAGTTCAGATTAAATCCATTGTCCCTGATCCCGGGCCCAACCTCCGCCGGAAAACCATTCCCTGTACTAATCCTTCCAATGTTGGTGGGAGATCGGCAGCAGGCAGCTCACTCAACGCTAAGATCCTGTTCAGCAGCTCGAAGGCGAACGAAGAATCGATGGAAGTGTATCCAAACGCCGATAGGTCAAAGGCATTCGGCGGATTCAGCAAGTTCATCCAGACATTGAATCCGTCCGTACCAGTGTTTGGCTTTATAGGGCTCGATCAACACCCGTACATCGAATAAATATAATTGTGTGTGAAGGTTTGCATATTAGTTTTCTACCTAGGTTCTCCAAGCGTGTAGTGGGTACTTCTCTGCACGTTATCTAGCTCTTGTGTGGAATAACGAGAACCGTGTTTGAAGGTTTGTATAATGTTGTATATCCAGTTTCCTCAAGCGCGTAGCGGATAGCCTGCATGTGTATAACTATTGTATGGAACAAAGAGTCTGGTGTTTGATGGTTTGCATACAAGTGTCTTCTACCTAGTTTCACTAAGGACTCGTTTGTTTCATTGCTTGTGTTTGGAGTGCGTTGGATTCCATATGGAACCCTCAATTGTGCTTGGCATTCTCTAATTGGAATGCATTGCAATCCAAAGTTTTTGTTTAATACTCTACGTTATGAAAGCATTAGAGTATATTAGTCTCAATTTAATTAACTAATAAATCATCTACAATATTTTAAATGACATATATGTGTAACATTATAGATAGTTATTGTAATAAGCTCATTAAAATATACTTTGGGGTTAAAATTTGAGGTAATTTCAAGCCGCAAGTCGGCTATGAAAGTGAGCTTACAAACATGCAATTGTCTAATTTTTAATAGATTAAATAGGTTTTGGGTTAAAGACAATCCATCCAGGGACCATTGTAACTACCCTTATTTTTGGAATACATAAAAATGGATTGATTAGGATTATAAATTTAAACTTTAATTATTAATAATAACCAAACACGTAGCATGTTGGTAAATGTATTTCCGGTGGAGGGTAAGATCCGAAGACTAATTCTTATCATCGCGATATTAACTTTTTACGCCAATTTACATAACCCTGGAGGAATCTTCTAGATACAGGACTTCTCTCTATAAAAGGAGGGGGGGTTCGTAGAGAATTCTCTAGAAAAACCCCTAAAGAAAAAGAGTAAAAGAGAAAGAGAAGTGACGCCTGTGGAGAAAAAGCTTCCACTGGTAAGTTTCTAACCTTTTCTTTGTTTTTTGTTTTTTGTTTTTGTTTTTGTTTTTTTCATGCTTTCAATTGAAAATCCCTAGATTTATACAATGGATGGTCTGATCAACCTCGTGTTCGTTGTTTTAATCTATGGAAAGTTCTAATGTTTAGATGAAGGTTTTGTGTGAAAATTTCTTGTCGTAGAGATCGGTGTAGGGATATCCAATAGTGTAAGCTCAGATCTATTCAAATCTCATGTTTTCTAAAGCCATATACATCAAGGCCTCAAACTTTAGGATGATCTAATCGATGGATTACCCACAGTGATCAACGGATAATAATAACAATGATGAAGCATGTGGTATGTTAATTGTAAATAATGATATGCTCGGGATACGATTCCATCTATAACGTGCGCGCCCCTACTAAATAGGGAGATTGCCCTCTATGTTATTGCCTCCTTTCAGCTATAAATATGAGTATCTCTAATGGTGAAAGGTACACACAACTCTGCGCATGAAAAATCCTACGCTTTACTAAACCCAAATTCTCTGTCTGACTTAGGCATCGGAGGCTCCCCTGTTACAGTCAGGGTCTCCTTTCTCTTCTTCGTGTGCAGATACTCAAAGGTCCAAGAAGGGTTAACCAGATTTCTACATCAACAGCTTCTATAAGGATGGACGATGGGATATGCATAAATTAACTGACCATAGAAACAGCTTGAACAATATTTGGACAGGTAATAATGAGATATATGAAACATCCAACTAGTTGTTGATACCACCTAAGGACCTCAACAGGGTTTTTCATTTTCTCAATAAGACAAATATTACAGTTAGCTGAAGGATCAACATGCTTTATAACTAACTTTTCTTTCTATTTGAGGACGTCTAGGCTTATTTCCTCTATGATAAGGAATTTATCTTTTTTGAAGATACTACTCCTATAACAAAAAAGTAATCCAAAATTTTAAGGCATTTTATGTCAAATCATATTTTAAAATTACGCTTCAGCTGTCAGATGGATAAATCATCATTTTCAGTATTATAATATCATAAATATAATAATCACCATTTTTTATAAACATTGTGTAGTAGACTCCACTTTGTTCATACCCCAAAGAAATTAAGGCATACCCTAGTTTTTCAAACCAACAACTTCACAGCTATTTAAATCTATAAATTGCATTCTTTAACTTACATACTAAATTATGCTTTCCTCTCAGAAATGTCCAAGAGGCAATTTCATTTGCACTTCCCCATGAAGACCTCCATGTATAAAGACATTTTTCATATGTAATTAATACAAAGGTTACTTTTGATTAGCAACAGAGATAATAACATGCTTAGAGAGCTCATCTTAATTATTGGTGTTAATATTTCTTGATATTCAATACCATAAGTCTAAGTAAAATTTTCTTTTACAAATCTAGCATTATTCCTTTTTATAGTGCCATCACTATTGTATTTGATTTAATAAACCCATTTGCAACTAATTAGTTTTTTCCTTTAGGAAAGCATACCTAATGATTATTATTTACAAAGGTTGCCAATTCCTCATTTATAGTGTTCCTGTATATAACTTGTGATCACGCCTCTGCAAAACTACCAACTTCAACATAGGTGAAGATAGAGTTTAAGAATATTACAAACTGTGGTTAAAAATGTTTAAATTTTAAAATATTTATTTCAACTACTCATCCATTCATTCAATCCACTCATTCATCATGACAACAATCATGAAAGCACAATACCAACAAAATAATTAACAACCGTATATTCGAAGTTTTCAAAACAAACTCAATCAAACTATTACATGGCAATAGGTTCCACAAATAACACAATCACAATATAAGATTTTGGTATGACTTTGGCTTGGCTGATGAATAGCTACAACTTGCTCTGTTGTCCAAAAGTGTCTGTAGAGAACAGGCCCCATTAGCAAAAATTTGTAGTGGGGTCCATCATATTGACTGTCTGGATCGCTACATTAGCATATCCATCACTCCCGATTTTATTTTTAACAGCTCTAGAAGTTTCTTTCTCTGCATTTAAACTTATGAAGTCTAAAATAAACTTGTTTGACACATGTACAAGTACATGGATATTTAAGTAAAAACATATGATAGCAAAAGAAATGAAATAAACCTTCATTCCTCCATGCCTTCTTGCTGAATTGATCATATTCTGCTCTGTCGCTCGATCGAGCTCTTAGATGACCATCTGCCACTTGATCGTGTTCTTGAATGACCATCGGCCACTTGATTTGCCTTCTAGATGACTATCGGGTGATCAATATCCTAGTTGGCTATTGGCCGCTTGACCAACCTCCTACATGAATGTTGGCCACTTGCTCGAGTTCTTGGATAACCATCGACCGCTTGCTCAACCTTCTCGATAGCTATCGGCCACTTAGTCGATTTCTTAGTTTTGATTTTGAATTCCTCCAACTACTCTTTGTCTTATCATCCTGTCAATTGTTATTCCGTAAAAGGCCTTCAAAGCATCCTTGGAGATCTTTAGCCTACAACATCTTTTCCATTGCTATAACACATGTCCTTTCCAATTGGATTTTCCAAGAATGGACAGAAATATGGTACAACATTACCCCCACGTCACTTTGCCTTTGGTAAAAGATAAATGCGATGTTAATTCGTTATTTAGTGCAATAATTATGATTGCTCGGCCATGTAAAAACATCAATTTCAACAATCTTAGTTGAACTTGACCATCTTGATAAAAAAAACATTAACGTCGACCGACTTGACCGAGTTCGTCTATCTGAATTAAAAAACTACAAAATCGGCCATACTGGTCGAACTCATCCATCCATATCGGGAGACAACAAATTCGACCGTCTTGGTCGAACTTGGCTATCCTGGTTGAAAAATGTCAAAGTCGAATGATTTGGCCGAACTCAACCCTGTTGATCAAAAAATGGTAAATTCTACATTCTTGGTCGAACTCAGCCATCATGATCGAAAAATAACAAATTCGGCCATCCTGGTTGAACTCGGCCATCGTGATTTTTTTATTTTTTATTTTTAAAGTAAATTCGACCATCCTGGTCAAACTCGATCGTCATGATTAAAAAATGGTAAATTCAGTCGTCTTGGTCAAAATTGACCATCATGATCAAAGAATGGTAAATTCAACCGTCCTGATTTAACTCGACCATCCTGATCAGAAAATGACAAAATCAGTCGTGGCAATGAAGACTGTTGGCCAATCCATTCCGAATAAGGTTTATGGTTGACCGAGGTATTGATACGGCCGTGAACTTGTCCTGTTATTTCTTGAATCATTTGAATAATTTGGTCATGATTCAAATGGCGCGATTCGACCATTGGAGGTGATTCGGGGCCTACTTGATTTTATCTTCCATGATATAGTGGATTCCTAAGGAATGTCTTCCCCCCCGGTATATCCTAGTTTCCTTCTTCAAGAATAAATTCCTAACTTCTCAATCTGGTCGTTTGAACTCGTTGGATAGCACAACATTCAGTACCTCCTAGATGGTAGCTGGATGAATATTCTGTTGTAACAGAAGATGTAGCTGTGGTGCTAGTGGAACTGACGTCAGATTTTCGACAAAATTAATATCAACAATTGGCTGATGAACATTTTGTTGTGACACGGTAAGTGTTCTTTTAGAAAACATCATATTCAGGCTTCCATCCTGGCTAACCATCCATATGTTGAAAGTCTTTGCCTGAATTCATAACTGCTCGGCCTGAGTACGTAACTACTCTTCTATATGTTGATTCACCATTTGCATATCACATAGCTAAGTCATCGTTATCTCATAACGATCTGTCGCCCATCTTGCTTTCTCATTACTTTCATACCGACTTATGTTATGGAGTGCAAAAAACTGTTGCTACTTGGTATAGTCGGTGCGCAGTGATTATTTCTGACTACTTAGTAAGTAGCGTCCCACCGGGCATACCAAAAACTGTTAGTACTTTGAACAATTGATGCACAATGAATATTTATGGCAACCAAGTAATTTATAATCCCATAGGGCGTGCCAAAAATGGTTACATTGCTTCGTTTTCGTCTGTATGTGTGTTAGTGTGTCAAAATTGAAATTGTGGCACAATTCAAACCGAACAACTATAACCCCAAGTCCCAAGATATGAAGACATGTAGTGTATGACCAAGATCCGATGAGATCGGTCACCTATTCAGCCACTCGCTCAATGTGTAATTAGATCGGGCGATATTCAAAGGGTGGGGTTCGTACTCTGAAGATGGGTTGCACCTTTTCCTTCCGTATAAAAGGACTTTTCAATACAGATAAAGTGAAATGAGAAAAATGATTCTTATAATCGGTTGCAAAGAAGAGCTGCAAAACACCTTTTCAAATGAAGAACTGAATCTAACATGTGAGTATAGACTCAAATTACAGTTAAAACTACTAGCTACTTGATTATCACTACGGATTATACTAAGAAATGTAAACATCAAGATGAAAGTAAAAGATTACACTAACAAATGTAATATACTTGGCTGGAAAAGTAAAGTGTAGTAAATTATTACACTATGGACCGTAAATTAACTAGTAATTGAAAGGATAATCGAAAGATAATGTCTGGTTTGATTGGGTTGGTATGAGACAAATTTTTTTTTGACATTCCTCTACTATTTATAACTTTAATTCGGTCATCTAGATCATTCCCACTTTCTGACAGTTGCTATAACTGTTCAGCACTACTACTTTCTGGATGCTTCCCACGTTTTAAAAGTTGCTGGCAACTGTTTCAGCACTACTTGGCTTTTTGGATACTTCCTATGTTCTAATAGTTGTTGCAACCACTCCAAAGCCTTCTTGCTAACTCAATCGCGGGCATTCCGCTCGGCCACTCGATCGAATTCTTGGATGACCATATTTCACTTGATTGAGCTCTTAAATGACCATCGGCCATTTGGTTTGCCTTTTGGATGACTATTAGGCGCTTAATTGATCTCTTAGATGACTATTGGCAACTTACTCGCGCTCTTGGATGATCATTGACCGATCGCTTAACCTCTTAGATGGCTATTGGCTACTTAGTCGATTGCTTAGTTTTCTTTTAAAATCCTCCCAAATACTTCTTGTCTTATTATCATGTCAGTTGCGATTTGTAAAAAGCACTCCATCATCTTTGGAAATCTTTAGCCTACTATATATTTCCATTGCTATAACACTTGTACTTTTTAATTAAAATTTTTAATAACAATCAGTAAGGTAAAACAATATTTACAGTACCAGCACCGTTAGAATCACCAAAGAGAAATCTACAAGTTTCTGTTCGTTGCACATGAATCAAATACCTTTACATGTTTAAAACGATTAACCAAACTGAAAAAAAAAAAAAAAAAAGTGTAAGAGCCAGTGCGGCTTGTCTCATGACCTAACCCACTCTACTTATTTTCCATTAGATTTGTGAAATCTAAAAGCAAGGATCGCCTGATAGGACATTCTAATCATTTACACATGCGAATGGTTTCCACGTGTGAAGCGAGTGTCGAAAGTTTGTACTCTCTCGAGTCGAATCAGCATTTACGTATTGTGATACCACGTAAAAGGATGGTAGATCTTACTCGTGCACACATCCACCATGCATATAGTGCACGCGCGGCAATCCTGAACGTCCAAAATCTGGCATCTCCCTTTTATGTTAAAGAAGCAAAAATCACTGATGGGATGATCATAGCCTTCCAATCAATGAACATTTGTCCCCGTTGAATCTAGATGGTTCACACTTTTCTTTTTGACTTTTCAATTACACCCATTAATGGGACCACCCACTTCAATCTGGACCACTCAACATATTGTTTTCATTTTACAGTTGCTTAACATTCGTTGATCAGTCAGGATTAGGGGTGTACACGAACTGAGCTAGCTCAGTTAGCTCGCTTGACTCGACTCGAAAAAGCTTGATTCGACTCGGTTCGAAGCTGAGTTCGAGCCGAGTCGAGCACGAAAATGAGTTCGACCTAAGTTCAAGCAGGCCCCAACTCGACTCGACTCGGATTGAATCCAGCTCGAATCTAGCTTAAATTGAACTCGGATGGAACCAGTTTGTGACTCGGTTACTTTGCCATTGATGTTGCTCACCAACTATTTGATAAAATAACTCAACGAGATGTGGCTGGTGACAAGGAAGGTTTGGCCAGTGGCAAGCAAGGTATGTACATTAAACAAATACGTCTTTCTTTTCTTTTTTTTTATACTTAGAAGGTGTTTGATAAAACACATGTAAAACCATTGCCTTTGTTTGTAAAACAGTGGGTTTTTGAAGTTGCAGTTCAGGTGTTTGTGGAAATGCCTCAATGGCAAACTTGGCTCAATCTTGACTCAAACTCAGCCAAAGCTGGTCCGAGCTGTTGACCGAACCGAGCCGAGCTGGCTAGTCAAGATCGAGGACCGAGTTGAGCAGAGTTCGAGATGAGGTCAGTCGGTGTTTGAGCTGAGTTAAGCTGAGGCCAGATCGACTTGGTTCGACTCGATGTACACCCCTAGTCAGGATCCGTCCTTTAAAATGATCTTTTTGCAATAACCTATCCATAGTGGACCACGATTCAAGAGATCTGGATGAACTGTTGTGCCATTGCGTGTACGATAGCTACGTATTCCTCATACAAATCGTCCTTATCTAATACACCATAAGTTCTTTTTTGGAGGGGTTTTGATAGGGAATTGGATTGTGTACTGAGTAACTTAGTACACTAAGGGGTACTGAGTTGATGTGTCACGAGCTTATTGGCTCTAAGATGTGGGGCCGCTTCCCTCCTCCAAACGCCAAAACAAACATCGTTAGCTTCTCTTTCTTTCTCTCTTCCATGCAAGGAGGAAACATAGAAGGATCTACCGCTCCTCTCTCCCCAGCAGAAATCGGATTGTGTATCGAGTTACTTAGTACGGCTTTATCGCACAGAGTAAATTTAGTTGGGCCTATCTTGAATGTTTGTGGTCTATCCACGCCATCCATTAGTTTTTACAGCTAATTTAAGGCATTCAACACAAAATTTAAGCATATCCAAACATCAAATGGATCATACTACAGGAAACAGTAGGAGTAATGATTTTCGCCGTTAAAACCTTGCTAGGCCCTACAGTGATTTTTATTTGTCATCCAACCTGTTCATGATATCATGAAGACATGGATGAAGGGAAAACACAGATATAAGCTTGATCCCAAACTTTTGTGGCCCTAAGAATTTTTCAACGGTAGACATTCAATTCACATTATTTCTGTGGTGTGGTCAATTTGAACTTTATATATGATTCATTTTTGGGCTCAAGTGTTGAAATTATATGGTAAAATAGATGAACGAAGTGGATAAGATACATAAATCATGGTGAACGTCATAGAGTTTAATCAGCACGCTAAGCGTAATGAGTTACCCAATATGCAATCCGCTTCCTCCCTAGCAAAAAAAAAAAAAAAAGAAGAAGAAGAAGAAGAAGAAGAAAAAACCAACCACCCCTCGCTCTCTCCCGTCGACCTCTCCGTCTCCTTTCGAGATTGACCTCCCTCTCTCTCAGATCTGCATCGAGCCATTTCTCATCTCTCTTTCTAGCTTAACAATAGTGGCACGAGAAGGCAGCAGTAGCGACTTGTAGCAGCTAAGCGGTCTCTTCTTTCTCTTTTCTCTTTACATGGTGATGTTGATTAGGGATTACAGATTTTGCTCCCATCCATTGATAGTCTTATGAGAGATTAGGGATCAGGGTTTGAAATTGAGAATTCGTAGGGAATTTTTCAAATCCCTAATTCATAACTTGAGATTCTTCAAATTTCTAATTCATAATTAGCATTTTTATATTAGATATTGAAAATCCATAGTAGGAAAATTTTCAAATCCCTAATCTATAACTTGAGATTCTTCAAATTCCTAATTAGCATCTATATATGAGAAATTAATTTTCATATTTTCAATGTCTACCCTAATTTTCATAAAACCCTAATCCATAATTTTCCTAATAGATTAAAGGTTTATATTTAGTATATATATGTACATATGCGTGTGAAACTATTAATCTTTATAGGTATTTATAAATGAATTTTGAGGCTTTAAATACGAATTTTATTTGTAGAAATTCTCAGTTCTTAGACCTTAAAAGCAATTGGTAATTTAATTTAGAATAGGACCATTGGATGGTTATGGTTATTGAATTTTTAAATAGGCTTTTTATTAGCCTTTCTTTTTTGTGTGTTCATGTATTGCACCCTATGGTAAATGGAAAATAGATGAATTTTTATGTGAATGACTCCAATCGATTTAGAAACTCTACTGGATTTAGTTTAATTTTAATATTTGCATTATAAAAATTTGGAGAGTATTAGGGTTGGGATGGTTTTGTTTTGGATTATGTATGCCATAGTCATAACTATTCAAACATATTATGGAATTATTAGTTTGATGTAAGTTGATCCCTATCCATTATTCCAAATAGAGCTTTTATAGAATTTTGAAAATATCTGAAAATATGTTTCTTTTTTGTTCAATTGGAAAGACCTCTTCTTAGTCATGCAATACAATTCCACGACTTTTTGGAATTTCACTAAGAGTTAACTCTACAGGCACATTTGGGTTTTATTTATCTAATTGTGTTGCTTGGGTTTCTGTGCATAACTATAACTGTTATTGTTACATTCCATATTCATATTTTACATTATGAAATAAATTGTTTGCATGGTTTGTACGCCTTATACTTTTGAAGGTTAATTGTTGAAATGGATGATAATACCTTGGAAAGTCAAGCATGCTCTCAACCATATCGAAGGTTAGAATTTGATACTGAAATATATGTTCAAGATGCAAGCCAGTGCAATGAAGACATAAGGCAAGATGTACTATTCAACACATGTGACATGTTACATGAAGAACCAAAACTAATGGAATTTTCTTCTGAAGAAAGTGTATACAATTTTTACAATAGCAATGCTAAAAAAGATAGGGTTCAGTGCTTGAAGGAGATGGATACGAAAATCAGATGAAGATGTTATGGTTCTTAGAAAATTTTGTTGTTCTAAAGAAGGTCGAAAACGTGAAAAGAAGCAAACCGATCTCATGAGGTCTACCCGTCCAATTACACAAGAACGAATTGTCAAGCAAGCATGACGATTAAGCTTCAGAAGAATGCAAAATAGAGTGTGAATACGTTTGTGGCAGAGCATAACCGTGAGGTTGTTAGACCAATGAAGGTGCACATGTTAAGGTCACACAGAAGCTTGACTGATGATTAAAAAGCTAACATAGATATCATAAATGATTCAGGAATAACTCCATGAGCAAGTGTTGAATATTTTAGTAGACAAGCTGGAGGTCGAGAGAATATGGGTTTCACGCCAATTGATTACAAGAACTACTTATAGAGAAAGTGAATGAAAGCGATGGAAAAGGGTGATGCAGGAGATGCTTTAGAGTACTTTTAACAAAAGCAAATAGATGATCCATCTCTCTTTTATTCTATACAAGTGAATAAAGATGATCAAATGACGAATATGTTTTGGGCAGATGGAAGGTCAATAGTGGACTACAGTGTTTTTGGGGATGTCATTTGGTTTGATACTATCTATAGAATAAATAGCTATGGACAACCTTTTGCTTCATTTATCGAGGTAAATCATCATAAGCAAACTGTAATATTTGGTGCAGCCTTACTATATATGATGAAACAATTAAATCTTTCAAATGGTTGTTTCAAACATTTTTAAGTGCGATGTTTGGAAAACAACTAATGACAATACTAATAGACCAAAATACTGCAATGGCTAATGTAATAGCCTCAATGATCACCTTAGCAATGTATTTAATGGTTCAAAAAGTTTTGGTTCCGATTTTAATAAGTGTGTATATAATTATGAGGAAGAGGAAGAGTTTCTAACTACATAGAATAACTTGCTCGAGAAATATGATTTAGTGCAGAACAAGTGGCTATAAAATTTATTTAAAGAAAGAGAGAAATGGGCTATGGTTTATGGAAGAAATATATTTTGTGTTGACATGAAGAGCACGCAACAAAGTAAGAGCATGAATGGCGTATTGAAAAAATATTTGAGCTCCAAATACAATCTTTTACGTTCTTCACTTATTACGAACGAGTAGTGACCGAACGATGATACAAGGAATCTAAAGCTAATTTCAATATGAAGCAGAGTGCCCCAATATCATTTGTTGATGTCATGATGTTAAAGGAAGCAACAAAAGTGTAAACTCCATAAATATTTGAAATATTTCAAGATAAGTATAAGAAGTGGATAAGTCATGCAATGTTTAAATGTGGTGAGTTTGGAATGATCGTCGAGTTTCAAGTTGTTTTTAAAGGTAAAATAGAAGGACGTACCATTAGATTTGACTCATTAGATAGTACAATGAAGTGTATTTAGAAGAAATTTGAATTCGTGGGGATCTTACGTAGTCGTGCATTGAAAGTTTTAAATTATTATAATATAGATGTGCTTCATCCTCGTTATATTATGAAGAGATGGCAAAGAGATGTAAAGGTATAGGTTATGCTAAAGATTATACTGGATTAACAATACAAGATGACCGCAATGTTACTTCAAGTAAAAGATACAATCACTTGTGTCACAAGCTTTTGAAAGTTGCGACAATTGCCAGGGAACACGAAGAGGTCTTCGAAGTGGTTGATAGATATGCAGATATATATCATGATCAAGTGGTGGAATGTATGAAAGGAATTAAGGAACTTCCATTAATGTTTGCTGAAGTTGTCGAAGAAAGAGAAGATGATGAACTTACACACCATTTGCCGACCAAAAGTGTAGATACCAAACATGCACACTCTAAGTCGACAGAAAGTTTACATGCTGAAGGTGTACCCTCTAATCTGACCAAAAGTGTACATACTGAAAGCACACGCCCTGAGCCAATTGAAATTAAAAACATTAGAAGCATGTGCCCTGGGCCAACTGAAAAACAAGTTACTTTTATTGATAGTATGGGTTCACAAATTGTAAGAGAGATTAAAGTAAAGCCCAAAGTTCGGGGCAACCACTGTGCGTTTAAAAATTCGCTAGATAAAGTAAGGAAGAAAAGATCCTTACATGAAACTGTTCAACAACAAGTCAAATGTTGATGGTGATGGGAAACAACTATGCACCAAACGTCATGCACCATGCATCATTTCAACCTTCACATTATATGGTGATGGGATACCTTCCTTACCATAGTGGATCTATCAATGCATCAATGGCTCAGTGTAGGTACCAACTACCTAGTGCTAGCATTTTCCAATAAAACCTTTTCAATGTTGGATGTCTGGTAAAAGTGAAATTAATTTAGTAAACTTGTAATATTTCCTATTGTCATCTTAAAAAGAAAAAAGAGAAAAAAAAAAAAAAAAAAAAAAAGGAAGAACTTGTAATATTACATATTACATTTATATAATTTCTGCGTATTGGAGTTTTCGTTATTGTCTTGTCGCTCTTTTAGAGTTCAAATATTACCAGAATGAGTTGTTCCGAGTCCCAACCAAGTATTAACTTCTACCAGCAAATTCCCTCAAGCACCCTGCATGATTCATCTACGGGAAGTGTCTTGCCTAGCCAGGTAAAAAGGATCATTTGTTTTTGGCATATTATTCAATATACTTTTTGAATTCATGAACGGTAAAAAATCGTATTAATTGATATGTGAATTTTCTTATGCAACCATCATTACCACCATATGATAACAATCAATCATTGGGGTGTGAAGATTATCACCAACGTTCGAGTAATTAGTATTTCTTTTTCTTAAAGGTAAACATATTTTCTAAATAGTATTATATGTTGATAGTGCAAATTTTGGTATAACCCAATTTGTCTAATGTAACCTAATTTTTATCTTGGATGTAGGTGGAGATGTGACCATTGTGAGGGGTGGGCTAGCTCTTTTTGTCAGGCCTTCCTGATTGGCAATAAGATTTCAAAGTGCAACTAAATTCCCATTGTTTTAAAGGTCATGATTTCCAAGCTCATCCTTATAACCAAATGACGGGAACTGCAAAGTGAAGAAAGATTGGTTTTTTTTTTTTTTTTTTTGAATTTTGGAAAGTCTTTATGAAGAAAGGTTGATTGAAAAGCATGAAAGGGGGTTGCAAGGTTTCCATCTTTGTTTAGTAGGCATGGATAGGGACATCAAAAAGCATTTAAAATGCAATGTTTTATTTTGTTAATGCAAATATGCTAAAATTCAATTTGCTTGAGAAGACTCAACTTTCCATCTATACTTAAATTTGTTCTTTGGCACGTAAATTATTGAAATAATGCATGGTGAAACAAAATCATTGAATGGATTTTTGTTTCCAGTCTATGTTAAGATGATTTTCAATGGGCATGGAATTAAAAAGTTTAAAATGTTTCCAGTCAGTACAATCATTGAAAATTTTAAAGCCTCAGTTATTCTAATGAAAAAGATAAGATCATTGAGAGATTGAGCTCCAAATCATAATTGAGCTTATTTCAAACTGGACTCGAAAGGAATGTAGCAATGATTTGAGGATTATATGCCATTGAAGTAAAATTCAATTGACTTCTGCATCCAAATGCAACCTAAAGCAATGTCACACATACCTCCATATGCAAAACCTTAAACTATGTCATTGTTGTGTAATTCAATTTATCTAAATGCAGCCTAAAGCAATTCACACATACCTCTACATGGAAGACCCAAAGGAGCCCATGAGCATCCTAATTTCAAAATGCACTCAGATCCCCAGCCTTAGATCCAAAGCAAGGTCAGCATCCAAATTTCAAAATGCCCTCGGATCCCTAGCCTTAGATCCAAAGCAAGGTTGAATGAAGAAAGGTTTCTATTGTTTAGTGGGATAGTGTCACGCCCCAGACTCAGTAACCGGACCCACAAGGAACCCGATGGCCGGTTCTGGCCACAACAGCCTCTGTAGTACCCCATTCTCGACTCCTGAGGCAGGTTCTAATCCTGTGATCCTACAAGGAGGATTTCCATAACAGTATAATCATTATAATACGAGCATACCCAAGATCACAACAAGTATATCTGAGAATAACAAAGGCACACATCACAAAATCCATTATGAATTTGAACTTTTACAAGCTTACATAAGGTCCAAAATGACATAAATAAGATAATAGAAGAAAAAAAGGAAGTCTACAACACTGGATCCTCAAACTCAGCTGTAATCCAAAGTCTGCCACTGCGACGTCTGCCTAGGATCTCCTGCACGCATCAATCATGCATAAGCATATAGAAACTTAGAGGGTGGTGTAAGTGTGTGAGAATAATGCACAGAAAAATAATAGGAGATACAGGAAGGAAACATGATCAAGGCTAACACCACCAGCCTTACCAAGGCTATCATGAACACAAGAAGCTACACCAAGGTAGTATAATAATGCGGGAAGCCATACTAAGGTTATATGATGCAATGAGTATTTTAATGCAATGAGTAATAGGCGCCATGCCAAGGCAATGCAATATGAGGCTTACACAGCCAATGCAAATGCGATACGAAGTAATGCCAGTACTCATATCCAATCCACATATCAAGTATATTTCCATCATAAGGAAATCACCGGGGTCCATTATACTGTTGGATAACTGCCGCTCTACAGACCCCGCACAGTCAAACGAGCATAAGAGACCTCACTACCCTACCTGCGGATAGCCAATCACCAGCAAGGCCTGAAGGTAGCGGACCCATTCACGAGATGGTCAAATTCAACCTAGCAATGCCTCCTTACATTAGGCGAGTAAGGCCACACCCCTATCCAACCGACTACACGACAGTGGGAGTCGCGGCTAACGGTGTAAGGCACTCGTGCGCTCATAGTTTCTACTCGGTCACGGCGTTGGAGGAGATCCTTGGTATTATGGAAGTTTTGAAAATTTCACCCATAGGCATCCTATACACCCAATATGCTCATGTAACATTTCTAGTGTCCAATCTTGGCCATCCACGATGTAATTGTAGAGGCTACAGCCCCGATGAAGCAAGGGCGATAATTGTCCATATGTTATGCAATGTCAGATGCATGAATCATACAATCAACCATGCATCAATTCCAAGTATCTAACGTGCTCAAGAGGAAGTAGCATGTCCCTCAAAGAAGGTAACATGCAATGCCCAATGACACAATATGACCATACACACACAGTGTCAACCAAGCATACAATAATGTATATGGTTATGAGGATGAATTTAATCATACTATATGGCGATATACAATGTATATTACATTCCTCCTATCTAAGAAGGAACCAAGACTAGGTACTTAGACAACATCCTTAAGGAACCCAACTTCTAGTGGAGGCCCATTTACCTGGGGTAGCCCGCGAGACTGAGTATACAAGTTGCGGGTCTAAGTAATGTAGAAATGAGCCTAGCAAGAGTCTAAGATAAGTATCCAATCACTCTTAAATACAGCTGGGCCTAGAGGGGTCTATAATGAGGACATTTAACCACCATTCCCCAAAAAGGCATATCAACCATGAATTATATAGATAGAAGGCCCAAGGCCTATATTTAAGATAAAAATTAAGGTAACTATATACATATATTCCTCATAATAAGCCATAAAAAGATATAATACTACTTTAAAAAAACATGGGCTCCCAAGACTCAATTTCCAATGGCCATAGAATCCACGCATTGAGTTGGACTTGGTGGGCAGCCCGCGTATACAATATACGACTAAATAAGTTTAAGTTTGGATGAAATGGCCCCCACTACATTAGCCCAATCACTAGCAATTTAAGTGGGCAACTAAGGGCCCAATACTATCATTATCTCAGCCCACAAGTCCATCAAAATTATGGAAGTCGGCCCAATATATGGCTGGGCCAAGCTGGGACGTCCCTGACCACTCTAGGCCCACTGGATGTCCCAAAATTCTGATCTTAAGATGTGGTCCTCATAAGATCGCTAAAAGTGACCCAAAAGAATGCACTAATTAAGCTTAAGATTATAAGAAAACATAAGCATGTAACACGTACAGAAGTTCTCAATATGGTGGGTCTCACAGCCAAATAAAGTTTTAATCATAAAATTGTTCATTTAAGGCCCTTTGATAAACTTTTGGCGCGTTTGATTTATGGACTTGTTAAGGTCCAAAAATTAGTTAACTATGTGGAAATAATCTCATGAAAGCCAACTATACCCACTGGGGGACCCCACCAGATGGAGAGTGTGTATATATATTATGAAAAGATCAAGTGGGCCTATTACTGGATTGTTAGTCCAGCAGCAACCCAAGGCAAAGAGTGCATCCACAATCGGGCAATCCAAGGCTTGGATGGCCTGGACCAAACATACGTTAAGGAACGTAGGTTTCACATACATACGCATTGAGCCTTAAACAAATGGCCTAGGGTCTATGGTGGGCCTTCAACCATCCATAGAAAAACCAATGGGCCTACCTTAGGATCACCAAGGAGGACATCCAACCTCAACTGATTTCCAAGAGGTAGCCTGCCACTACTCATATAATGAAAGATCTAAGGCCTAAGCAATGTGTGGACTAGTGGGCCATCCCCCAAGCCCAAATCATAAGCCATGTAGTGGGCCCTCAAGTGAGGTTTGGGCCCAACCATAAGGATCATGGGTTCACTCATTGTGGTGGGCCTAATGGGCAGCCCATTATCCTAACATATGGGAAATCCTTATATTTAACACAAGTAAGTTGGGCCTCACATCTTGGCCCAAGTAAGGATTTGTTATAGTGGGCAAGCAAGGGCTCAACTAATTAAGTATTTGGCCGATAAGACCTATCACAGTGGCGTGGTAAATATAGGACCCAAGGGTCCAACGGGTCTATCAAAAGTTCCAGCCCAACCAAGGCTATAAGGCCTATCAATTAACTAAAAGACTAGCCAAGAAGAATCCAATTGGAATGGGCTTTTAATCATGCACTAATTAAGCCCAAAAATAAAATTAAAATGGTAAGATACTGACTTAAATCCTCCTCAAATGTAGTGGGTCATGCTGCCCCAAAACAAAATTTACGGGGCGGCAACATTGGGCCCATTGCTAAATTTCCAGCCTATCCGCTTTCTGGGTTTATTGGAGTCCAACAAATAAATTAATTTATAGTATTTATTTTCTGATGACCCACACACATCACTGTGTGTCCCACCATATGAGAGGGGAATGCACAACACGCACTAGAAGTAGGTCATGCTACTGGAATACAGGCCCAACAATAGCCCAAGATAGGGGCGTCCCATGGTGGGTAGTCCTACGGGCTTGGGTATTTGGCCCAAAACTAACCTAAATTTGCAGGCATACTGCGGTCAGTACAGTGGCCCGATGGCCTTGAAAATTTGTAGGATGGTCCTTCCATAGGTGGGCCATAAATTCATAAAATTTCATAATTTTTGGATGGTCATAAGTATTTTAATTAATTAAAATAAAACAGACTACCAAGAAAATTTGGTTAATCTAGACGTCTGAACGTGGTGGGCCAGTCCGGCCCTTGCCACAGTGTGCACAGAGGTCTATTAGCCCCAAAAATTTGTAGGTGAGCCCCACCATGGGTGGAACACCTCCTGTAAATTTTCATGATTTTAGGATACTCAAAAGTATTTTAATTAATTTAAGGAATACAATCTGTCCAGGATGAAGTATTGTTGGAATATAACTATCCTGAATTTGGGCCATCCAATAGGTGAATTCTGGGCCTCCAAAATTCCTAAAATCTGGACCCAAGGTCCCTCATCAAGCCTAAAACAATGTGAGACCTAGAAATATGGCCCACCTTCTTAGAAAGTATTTTTAAAATTTTGTTTTTATGGGATTATGCTGTCATATTTCTGGTAGTCCAATGTGTTGGCCCACCCTTTTAGATGCCCAAATGGAATCCCTTGGCCCTGAAATTGTGTTGGTAGGTCCTACCATGGGTGGGACCTCCCTGCAAAAATTTAGAATTTTTAGTATCGTAAAAATATTTTATTTAATTCCTGCAATTTATGGACATCAAGCTCCAGATTTTTATTTTCCTACTGCAGTAATGTTGTTGTCCCTAGCTTTTGCACCCCATTTGAGTAGGCCCAGGTCTATGTAAATTTGGAAAAATGCAGGGCCAACCTTCCTATACAAGTATATAGTAAGGTACGGTCCACAAAGGTGGCCCACCATTTCAAAATCAGGCTGATATTTATGATTTTCCAGCAAACAGCGTGGCTGGACAATCTAGAAAAATCTGGACCGTCCACCCTCCTTGGCCCACCCTTTTGGGTAATCAAACAGGGACGTTTGAAGGTGATGTTTAACATACTTCTAGGTGGGGTCCACACCTCAAAGAAAAGTATAAGAAATCAGGGAAAAAGAGGCCACAAACAAAGCCTACAACCCATACATTACAGCATAAAAAAAAATTCCAGCAATCTGGACAGCAACATATTGCTATCTAGATCAGCCCATAATATTAATAAATGGAAAAAAAATCACAGATTCCACAAGGTGGGGTCTACCCAGATGTGTTATACAACTCCCAGGCCCAGTCCCTCCCCAAGAAAATCCATAAAATCAGGCCCGAAGGCCTTCCGAATCAAGCAACAAAACTAGGTAGCACAGTTGGGCCTGGGTGTCCAGCAACTTGGGCCTGGATGTCCCAAAAATCTGAAAATCCTGATTACATGGCACATCAGGTGGGCTACATAATCATCACATCCAAACCACAGAAAGGGGAGAAGAGAAGAAGAAATGAAATCTCATCAAGATGGGATCCATGGAGAATGGCCCCATCAAGATTGCATGCATGCAAGTGGTGGTTAAAACCTTATCCAAAGAGTGGTGTGGGACCTCCACCATTGATGTGGTAAGTCCTACACTCTCCATATGAAGCAACAATAGATCTATGAAAATAAGAACCATGCAATCTATCCTACATGCTCACCCTCTTGTTGGATCTTCAAGATTCTTCACCACCATGCTCCTCAAGCTTCAAGGAAGGAGGTTCTATAGTGATGATGGGTCTTAGAGGGTGAGATCTAGGGGGAAAGAAGAGAAAAGAGGGCCGGAAAAGTTCAGCAATGGTGGACGTTGGAGGGCCTTTTGCAAAGAGGAAAAGAAAGAAATGAGGGGAAAGGAGGACATGGATAGTTATAAAGGTGAAATGATGGGGTTTCTAGAAAGGGGAGGGAAATGAAGTCTTCTCTCTCTTGAGAAGAGAAAAAAATTCAGCTTTTTACTGGAAAAGAAGACTTAGGTTAGAGCAACCTATTATTAGTTGCTAGGAAAGAGGCTATCTTAGCCTAGGTTAGGGCACTTTCATCATTGTTAGCTATGGGAAAGGTGTAGGTTAGGCTAAGCACTAGACTAGGCTAGGCACATGGAACCTAGGGTGGGCCCACATAAGAAAAATGTGCTCATGGGTAAAGTAGGCCCCACATCATAATCAATGGCCTGAATAATGCGTGGCCTACAACTTTTGATGGACACGTCGGATTTACGCATGAGACACGGCGTCGGAACCACGGCAACGATGCGGTCGCAATGGCATAGGTCTTGGGTCAATTCGAGTCGGGTCTATGTGACCGAACTCAAGGGTGACCGTAAATACTATTCGAAGTCGCAAGTCGCCGAAATTTGACCGGTAGGACCGTGGGACCAAAATGAACGAAATGCATACTCACACACGCACGCATGCGAACTTGGGTCGGGTCTCACATACAGGCAAGTCCCAAGTCCAAATCACACCACTTGGTTGTGACAACTTATAAAATCCTTGGACAAATGCCACACTTGTGGCCCAAACACCCTCTTACAACTAGAGCATTGGAACCTGCAGTTCACAACCAAGTGGGTGACATCCATGCGATCCATCATCACCACGGGTCCAATAGAGCCGCCCAATTTAGGCAAACACCAATCAACCAAAACAGAAGGTGCATCGCATTTGTTATGAAAGTGTTTGCTAGCAACACTAGACACATGTCAACTCAGTACCCCTTAACGTACTGAGTTACTCAGCACATAATCCGATTCCCTTGTGAGCATCATCCATCATTTTAAAGGGCAATGAATATAGACAAAATCTAATTCAATTCCATTTTAAATCCACATTAAAGCCACATTTAATTCACAGCATACCCATTACTTGTGATCACACATTGATAGATATTCAAATCAAACAAGAGTAATGTATTCCCCTATTTACAATTACAACCACCTTAATTTCACCGATAAAAATTACAGCCAAAAGGTAGGGTGCAATGTATAACAGAAGCATCTTTCCAATACAACTCTGATTACACAATTCACAGATACTACAAAATATATGTGTGAAGTCAACATCCTTGCAAAGCACTCTCCGATTCGCTAAACAACCATTTCCAGCATATTGCAGTGCAGCTACTATAAATATTAAGGTCATGTTCAGCATTTGCAGCTTGCAACTAGGGACCCGCACATCATAACCCAAAAATCACTTTGACCATATTTGCTCTACCAAAATCTGCAGTTCCAAACAACACCAATCGCCAAAGTTATCAATAATTTAAAAAATAGTAGATGAATGTGGTCAATGAGATTTTGTAAGCACATACGTACAATTAAAAAAAAAATAAAATAATAAAATAATAAAAAAGAAAGAAACAATTCCAGATGGTTGAATACAACCGCATAAACTTTAGAGAGAGAGAGAGAGAGAGAGAGAGAGAGAGAGAGAGCACTTAGTTGCTGCAATAAGAAAATTAACAACTTTGCGCCCTACAATCAAACTTGAGGCAAATTTTTTCTTTTTTCTTTTTTTAGAGAGAACATTTAAAGTGACAATAACTCACTAAAACAATTATATTGCTGGTAAAACGAAAAATCCTAATCAAAATTGTAAAATGACCTTAATAAAATAGTAATAAAGATCCTAATAAATAAATAACCTAATTTAGGATTTTCAGTCTATAATCTCTATTCTCTAATTAATCTCTAATCCCTAATTATGGATTAAAAATTAATGAAAACCGTAACTAAATAAAAATTGAAAGTCCCCAATTACATTTACAAATACAAAACCTTAATTAGGAATTAAAAATCGAATAATCCAAAATATATTCACGATTGTAAAACTCTAATTAAGGTTTCAACATTCAACATTGGAGAGAAAGACTTGTTGTAATGGCCACCCTTGGTCCGGTTGGAGCGGAGATGATGTTAGAGATGGGAGGTGTGGGTTTTTCTTAGAGAGAGAGAGAGGGGGGCATAGAGAATGAGAGCAAGCTCCCTCACGTTGTTGTTTTTTTTTTTTTTTTTTTTTTTTTTTTTTCCGTGGTACTAGAGGGAGCTGGCGAGAGAGATGCCGAGTGAGAGGAGAAGAAGAGGTCCACGGGAGAGAGGAGAGGTCGACAAGAGATTTTTTTTTTTTCTGCTGGGGAGAGAGGAGCGGGAAGCTAATGGCGTTTGGACGAGGGAAGCGACCCCACATCTTAAAGCGTGGACTACGATTCAAGTGGTCTGATGAACTGTTGTACTACGCCGTGTACGATAGATACTTATTTCTCATACAAACCATCCTTATACCCTCCAAGTTTCGGACGCGGTTTGGCTAGTGACGCTGACACCTGCCAGGTGGCCACTGGTGCGTGTTATGTGGACCCCACCATGATTTATGTGATTTATCCACGCCCTCCATCCATTTTGAAAGGTAATTTTAGTGATTGATCCAAAAAATGAGGTATATCTAAATCTCAGTTGGAACACACCATGGGAAAACAGTATTGATTGAATTTCCACCATTAAAAACCTCCTAGGGCCCATTGTAATGTTTAGTTGACATCTAACCTGTTGATTAGGTCATACAGACTTGGATGAAGGGAAACAAAATATATCAGCTTGATCCAAAACTTTTGTGGCCCCCAATAGGTTTTTAACGGTGGGTGTTCATTCAACAATGTGCGGTCCACTTGATATTTGGATCAACCTCATTTTTTAGCTCATACCATAAGATGATATGGAAGAATGAGCGGACGGCATGGATGAAACACATACATTATGGTGGGGCCCACAAAGCACCAACCAGTAGCCATTGGCTACTGGCAGGGTGGGTAGCCAATCCGTTTCCGTTTCCGTTTCCACAGCCCAATTGCAGCTTAAATGATTATGTGAACTGCTCATTTCTGGACGAGAAAATGACCACTGTAGACAAAACCTTTTATCCAGCGGTTTTTATGAAGGAATACAAACTTAAGTTACCAACTTAGACTAGCACGTGCGGACAGCGCCTTTGAGGACAAAACTACCGCTCCTTTTCACTGTGAAGACGAGCGCTGACGCTCCTCCAGCTGAGAGTTGTACGAACGGCTTAGAAGAGATCAAAGTTACATGGCCCCACAGCTATGTATTTATTATGTCCACAACGTTCATCCATATTTCGACATCATTTCGGAGCATTATCAAAAAAAAAAAAAAAAATTATATCCAAAGATCAACTGGACCACACCACAAAGAGCAGCGGGGAAATTGATTTTAACCGTTAAAAATTTTGAAGGGCCCACCGTAACATTTATTTTCCATCCAATCTCTTTATAAGGTCACAAAGGCCTGGATGAAGAGGAAAAATAAATTTCACAATGACCAAAACTTCTGTAACCCCTAAAAGGGTTTCAATGGTAGACGCTCAATTCCCCAATGCCTTTTACAGTGTGGTCCACTTGATAGTTAGATCTGTCTTATTTTTCATCTCATGCCTTAATATGAGCTCACCAAATAGATGGATGGTTTGGTTATAACACAGACCTCATGATAGGACCCACAAAGCAACGAAAATTCCACGGCAAAAAAAAAAAAAAAAAAAAAAAAAACAAAAAAAAGAAAAAAGAAGAAGAAGAAAACGAGACTGCCGCCACTGGGAACGGCTATAGCTACGGTTATAATCCGTAACTGTAGGCCATTTGTTTGTCTCAATGATGAATCATGGATTCTGCGATTCCATCACAACTCGTTGTAGGATTTGGGGATGGATCGTGGATGATTCAAACAAAAGGCCTATTGCTACAGATTATAACCATAGCTATAGCCGTATCCAGTGCACTTTTTTTTTAATTAATTTTTTTTATATTACCATGGAGAATTTTATTCTACGTACATTTTTCTCTAATACATATTTATATAAATATGTATATATAAGCATATAAAAAAAAAATTCTCTCCTTTTTTCATTTCTTTCTTTATTCATATAATAAGAATATATTCTAAACCAAAATTAGTTACTTGACGTACCATATATGATTTTAGGGCTGAAAGTTGGGCGTGTTCAACCCGACCAACCTGCGACCCACCCGACATTTGGGTTTGGCTTAGGCAGGATGTATCGGGTTTGGTCTTGGGGTTGGGCCATACAAACACCAACCCGATAAAACTTGGGTTGGGCTCGGGTTGAGGTCTCGGGTTGCCTGACGTCCCAACACATTGTAAACACTTTAAATAGAGCAATGAAGCAAGAATTCATGAATGAAGACTGAAAAAGAGCCTCAACTAATCTAAGGGTCATTCTTCCATCAAATCCCGAGCGATGTTCAACCCAACTTTATTGCAAAGGAGATTGCAGGTTTTAAAAGCAAGACATCAAAAGATTATGCTATAAATATTTTTTCTATCTTTTAATTCATTTCTTTATCTATTTATTTACAAGCATATCTCCTAAACAAAATTAATTGCTTAACGTACAACATATGATTTTAGGGTAGGAGAAGCTAATTTAGTCAATCACCTAGTTATTTTCCAAGATTCCATCGGGTCGATGGTTGAAAATCCATTTCATTCATGTCGCGGTCCAAACTAGAAATTGAGCAGGGTAATCATGAAATTGAGCGGGCAAACCGAAAATTGAGCGA
>JAJHSJ010001159.1:0-46745 GCA_021015155.1 Magnolia officinalis
TTTGATTCTGATTTCTCCCATTGCTTGGTATCCCTATTTAAAGGTTGTGACTCATTTATTTTTAATTAATCAATCAATTTCAAATTTATTAGAATTTATTTCTATTTTCTAGCTTTCTTCTCTCGTGGATTCGTGAAGTCTCTGTGAGGAGTCCAGAGAAGTTCCATGGATTCGGAATAGTTATCCTCTTGAGGAAGACACTGCTTGACCTCACGTCATCCCCTGTGTCAACTATTTGAATAATTTGATCAGAATTCAAACGGCACAATTCAGGCATTAGAGGTGGATCAGGGCCTACCTAGTTTTGTTTTCCATGATATAGTGGGTTCCCAAGGAATGCTTACTCCATGAATAAAATTCATGACCTCCCACTTTGGTTTCCTAAACTTGGCAGACAGCGGAGTGTTTCGCATCTCCTAGATTGGAGCTGATGAATAATATTATATTGTGACAAAAGAGGTAACTGCAGTGTTGGCAGTATTGATGCCAGATTTCTGACAGAAATAATATCAACAATTGGCTGAGGCACATTTTGTTGCGGCACAATAAGTGTTCTTTCAAACAACATCATATTCAGGCTTCCAGCCTGGCTAACCATCCATCTATTAATGGTCTCGGCCTGAGCTCGTAATTGTCTTCTGTATGCCGATTCACCATTTGCATATCACATAGCCAAGTCATCATTATCTCAGAAAGATTTGTTGACCATCTCACTTTCTCATTACTTTCGTACCAACTCATGTTATAGTGTCCCACAAGACGTGCCAGAAAATTATTTGTTGTTGTTTTCTGCACTAGGTGGTGGGCATGCTGGAATTGAAATTGTGGCTTCAATTCGAACCAAACAACAATGATCCCAAGCGCTAAGATATAGGCAAATACGTAGTGCATGATCGAGATCTGAAGAGATCGGTCGCCTATTCAGCCACTTGCTCAATGTGTAAAATTGGATAAGGCGATATTCAAAGGGTGGGGTTCGTTATCTGATGATGAGTTACTCCATTGCCTTCTGTACGAAAGGACTTTCTTTTACAGATCAAAACGAAATGAGAAAGAAATTTTTACAATCGATCACGAAGAATAGTTGCAGAACACCTTTCCGATGGATGAACTGAGTTCAACGTGCTAGCATACACTCAAATTACAGCTAAAGATTAATATCATGAATTTTTTTAAAAAAATCCAACATTTTTAGACCGAATGTATATAAAACCAAAATTAATCTCAACTAGAAAATGAATAAAAACATGAAAACACTAGATCAAGTGCTGCGAAATTTACAAAATTACCACCAAACTCACCTTTTTCTTCTTCCTTGATAGATTATGATTGAGCCCTCTGTGTTTCTTCTCAGAGAAGGATAATAGAATTAAAGATTTCCAACAAAATCTAGTTGTGCCTCTTCTTTAATGAGATCGATTTTGAAATTCCTACAATCAAAATCAAAACACTAATCCTTATTTCAACTTGCAATTTTTAAGTGGTTGTTTTGTTGCTAGTAAAAATCCTTGAGTTGTAATGAGATTATATGGGCTGTTTGGATATCTACATTTGCTTATAAAGGTTTTACAGGCTGTAAACACATTATTCCTTTTAGTTTTAATTTGAAAATTGGCAAAAAGCCATGTTTCAGATTACATGTAAAGTCTTTATAGTTAAAAAGACATTATATATAATAGAACGCCATGTTGATACACAATCATGACGTGTATAGTACATTTACCACTTAAAAGCCGAATGCATAATTAGTTTTCATGCATGCAAATTACTACTTAAAAGCCAAACAAAATAGCGTGTAAACAATTAACACTTTTAAATTATTTTTAGGTATAAAGTATTTACAACTTAAAACTTTACCAACATCCAAACCACCTTTAAAGGAAATAGGCATAAATGGATGAAATGGCAAAGACAAATGAAATAAAATTATAAAAGAATTCTAGTTGTACCTCTAAAAAACCCATGCTTCACATTATCCCCTTTCTCTGGAGAGAGAGAGAGAGAGGAGAGAGAGGAGAGAGAGAGAGAGAGAGAGAGGAGAGAGAGAGAGAGAGAGAGAGAGAGAGAGAGTGACCAATTTTAGATTTTGACGTGTGTGATTCAGTTTTTAGTCTACCCCAATGGCAACTTTTACACATAATAACGCTTTCCTTTCTATCAGCCCATTCATAAATCACCAATCACTTTATGACATGTAATGTCAGCAGGGATATCCTTGAGTAAGGCAACCTATGTCCTTTCAAGAGACGCAGATTACATGGTGACTTTGTGACGCAGGGATGAACGTGATGAGGTCGAGCATCGTCTTCCTTAAGAGGATAACTATTCCAAATCCACGGAATTTGTCTGGACTCCTCACAGAGGCTTCTCGAATCCACGAGAAAAAAAGCAAGAAAAATATAAAATAAATTCTATAAAATTTGAAATTGATTAATCAATTAAATAAACGAGTTCACAACCCTTTAAATAGGGATACCAAGCAATGAGAGAGAAATCAGAAGCTAACTAAAACTACAACTAAAACTCCTAGAATTCACAACTTACTATAAATAGTAAACTTACTATTTATAGAAGGTCGTGATGTCTACTAGTGCGCAAGGTTTTTGGCCAAAAATAGTAAGTGTCCTATATGGCTTCACCAAGCTGTTTTCCTAATTATTCTAAGCTCTTTCACGTTGGGTGCAACTTCTAAAGCCTGACGGATGAAAAATTATAATCAAACTAGAACTTACTATTTATAGTAAAAATGGAATTAAAATACGGAAATGACCGTCGATCCCGGGGTATTTCGTAAATCTGGCTTGCGCAACCCGGCGTAGCTCATTTTCCCCCAAAATCATATATTTTACGACCGATAACTCATTTTGGATTGTGAGATACGCTCGATCTAAGGTCTGACGGTCCGGATCACTTCTGTCGTCGGTCGGGCCTTTTCTGATCCATCTTGGCCATGAAACTGTCTGCGACCCGCTCTACATCACTTTGCCACCACAGATATTTGTGATGATCTGATGTGCCAGATTTGATTGGGGCATGTGCTACCATAAAAATAATAATAATAATAATGAAACTTATACAAAGCATGTTTGAAAGTCATTAGGTTAAGTACATGCTTCACTGGGCTCCTCCGTCATCAAAAGTGGCACATGTGTGTAGTGATAGGCTCACTACGCAATCTGCATGCCCTTTCAAGGCAAGGCTCACACCATACCATGGTGGCGCCCCGCATTTCGGTACCCAACAGCATACACCCTCCAAAATGTGTGTGTGTGTGTGTGTGTCTATATATATATATATTATTATATAATATATATATATATATATATATTATATATATATATATATATATATATATATATATATGGGAAATAGTGCTATGTAGTCGCCTCATGGGAACTTCCCATGATGTCGAGCTGTGTGGGCCCCACCGTACTGTGTGACGACCATCAACACCGTGCATTTGATGGGTGCCCTTTAGATTATGGGATATCCCAAAAATCAGCCTTATAAGAAACTCAGGTGGGCCATACCATCTAAAATCATGTGAAGACATGCCTAAAATATGTAAAATCACTTGGTGGGGACCACTTGAGTTTTAGATGCGACTGAAACTTGGTCTGATCTCTCATCCAAGTGGGACACAAACAATGGATGGGTTGGATTTGTGAACCACATCTCGATGAGTGTAATATATTATTATGAATGTTTTAATGGGAGGGTAACCCCTCTCAACTGTCGTATGTGGCGTGGCCCACCCAAGTCATGTATTGACTGATGGGGAAGATGTTTTTGACACATGGAATGGTGCATCTGATTGATGGGGTAGATGTTCGACACAGATCATGGTGGGGTCCCATAGGTCGACCTCATGGGAAGTTCCCATGAGGTCGACCTCATAGTACCATTTTCCATGTGTGATATATAATATATATATATATATATATATATATATATATATATATATATATATATATATATATATATATAATATATATATAGATCTATATATATATATATATGTTATAATAATATACTATATATATATATATAGGAATGTTCACAAGCCCACCCTCTTACGTGCGCACCCATGCACACCTTTACACATGTGTTAGGTTCCATAATCTAAATGGTCCATGGGATGTGGCACCCCTTGAAACCTCACTATCCCAACTTTCAGCCCGATACAAAACTCTGATGGGCCATGGAAAAAGGAAACAATTTCATCTCTTGATTTGCATTTCTCTTTGCTATGTCCTACTAGAGTTTTGGATCAGGCTGAAAACTGGGCCAATAGAGTTTCGAGGGGTGCCGCATCATGTGGACCGTTCGGATTCTAGGACCATGAGACATGTGCAAAGGTGTGCATGGGTGTGCAGGTGAGCATTCACCCTCTCTCTCTCTCTCTCTATATATATATATATATATATATATGTGTGTGTGTGTGTGTGTGTGTGTGTGTGTGTGTGTGTGTTGTGTGCAAAGGTGTGCATGGGTGTGAATGGGTGTGCAGGTGGGCCTTACCATAGAGATCTTGTGCAATCATTAAAAAAAAAAAAAAAACCCGAAGATCCAATAGTCCACATAATATCCATTCAGCATCCAAGCCATCTAAAAGTTGTGCCCACCACAATCGTGACGATGGGACACACTAAAAATCATGTCAAAGCAAGCATTAGGTGGGGTGCAACCACTTAGGATTTGGATGATGATTTTTCATTGTTCTCAATAGCATGGCCACCTAATGGTTGGATCTGTCTTTCAGGTGATGTAGAGTGGGTCGTGGACACTTTCAAGTCCAAGATGGACTAGAGAAGTCCCGATCGGAGGCAGAAGTGATCCCGATTGTCAGGACCTTAAAACAGGTGTATCTCGCAAACCGAAATGAGTTATTCAATGTACTATATATGATTTTGGGGTAGGAGAAGCTACTTTAGCCACCCAACCCTGCTATGTCGGGTTAACCACATTGAATTTGTGAGATTCAATCAGATCGATGGTTGAAAATCCATTTTATTTCCATTTTTACTATTTATAGTAAGTTTTAGTTTGATTATAATTCTTCATCCTTTGAGCCTTAAGAGTTGTGTCCAACATGAAATGTGCTTTACAAAAATTAAGTGAATAACATGGTTAAGCCAAATAGGACACTTATTATTTTTGGCTGAAAACCACGAAGTCTAGTAGGAATCATGACCATTTATAAAAAGTAAGTTCACTATTTATAGTAAGCCATGAATTTTAGGGAGTTTGAGTTGGAGTTTGATTCTGATTGGTATCACTATTTAAAGGGTTGTAAATTCATTTTTATCATCTATCAATCAAATTTTGAATTTCTAGAATTTATTTCTATTTTCTTATTTTCCCTTGTGGATTCAAGGTATATATATGAGGAGTCCAGAGAAACTCCGTGGATTTAGAAAGTTATTCCCTTGAGGAAGACGGTGATCAACCTCATCATGCCCATCCCTGCGTTAATTGGTATCAGAGCGAGGACTTGATCCCCTCGGATTGATGGTAAATAATGAAGGTATGGACCAAAATCTTATGGACGGTAATCCTGGGATTCGTTATCTTTTAGAAAGAATGAAATCTTTCTAACGGGAGAATCAGTTGACCATGCAAGGGTTGTAGGCAACCCTCCACCATCTTGTAAATATGCTAATTCCGCCCCGAGCCCAAGGCGATGCTCAACCGGTCATAATTGTTGTACGTCATAACCTCGATTTTCGTATAGCATTACTAGTGGTGAATTATAGGGCTACCCCAGATTATTTGAGCTATAACGATGAGGACCTCAATGACGACATTGCTTGACGACCAGTCCATGGAGACGATCGTCTAGATCGTGCTGAAAGACACAATTGAGGTAAGGTCAAACTTCATAGTTTTAATGGCGTATTACGCATAGAAGATTTCCTCGACTAGCTAACTGAAGTATAACGATATTTTGATTACATGGATGTGCTAGAACATAAAATGGTGAAATTAGCATTCAAATTAAAATCTGGTGCTTTGGCATGGTGTGAGCAATTACAACTTTCACGTGCTCGAGAGAACAAGGCGCCATCCGATCTTGGCCACGGATGAGATGCCTTCTTCGATCACAATTCCCTAATGATTATGAGAAGGTATTGTTCCAGCAATGCCAAAATTACCGACAGGGAAATCGAACCGTCACAGATTACATTGAAGAATTCAAAAGGTTGACAAAGTGGAATAGCTTATCAGAAACCGAATCGCAGAAGGTAGCACGATTTATAGGTGGATTACGATTAACGATTCAGGATCAAATTCAGATGCACTCATGCACCTGGTCGGGAGTGTGGATGAAGTGGTTCAGTTGGTAAGGAGGTCAGAAATGTAGCTTACAAGAGTTCCTACTCGGCCTTACCCTTTAACTCGGCCCCCCATGACGAGTCCCACGTAGGATTTAATGCTGGAATGAGGAAAAAAACTAGTAGGAGGGCGTTCTCAACCTCCTACAACTGCAAACTATGACACAATGAGCAGCCCATCTAGGCCTCAACGTATAGCACCCACAACAATGGGCCCCAGTAAGATTTCAAATCCTTATTGTCAGCCAAAGCCAAACAGTTGTTACCACGATGGCCAACCAGGCCAATTATCAAACACCTACCCTCAAAATCTCGTAGACCCCTTGACTATTAACGAAGGGGGCACTGAAGGTGATGTAACAGAAGAAAACCCTGGCTTTCGATGAAGATGAATAAGCCACTGAGCAAGGAGCTGGTGACGAAGAATGGACGGTTAAGGATCAGGGTGAATCCTTGGTCGTGAGGCAATTACTCTACACACCATGAAAGGAGTTACATCCACAGTGGCATAATATATTTCGTATGCGGTGTACCGTTAATGGCAAGGTCTGTGATGTAATCGTAAACATTGGTAGTAGTGAGAACATTGTCTTGAAAGTAATGGTGGATAAGTTGCGACTACCTACGATAAAACATCCTTCTCCTTAATTGATTGACTGGATAAAAAAGGTGAACGAGACCAAGGTAACCGAACAATGCATTTTCTCATTTTCAATTGGTAAAAACTATAAGTATCAAGTACTTTGTAACGTGGTCGACATGGAAGCATGTCATATGTTACTCGGTCGACCATGACAGTCAGACCGTGACACGACTCACTCGAGATGAGACAATGTTTACATCTTCATCAAGGATAGTCGAAAGATGGTCCTTGCCCCTATGGCAGCAAAGAATCATCTTAAAGCTTCTAAAGTGGAGGGGAGTTCCCTCATGACCATTAGGAATTTCATGGAGGAATCTAATGAAATTGGTGAGGTATACATTGTACTAGTAAAGACAAGAAATCGGAGCCCTTAAACATTCCCCCAAGTTTAAGGCAATTACTCAATGAATTCAAGGAAATATGGCCTGAAGAGTTACCTGATGGATTGCCTCCCATGCTGGATATCCAATATCGCATATACCTTGTTTCTAGGGTTAGCTTGCCCAACCTTCCTCACTATCAGATGAGTCTAAAAGAGTGTGAGATACTTTAGGGGCAATGGGAGGAATTGATTCGTAAGGGTCTTTTGAGAGAGAGAGCATGAGCCCATATGTCATGCCAGCATTGTTAGTACACCTTAAAAAGATGGGAACTGGCACATGTGTGTCAACAGCTAGACAATTAACAAGATTACCATCAAATATCGATTCTCAATACAGTGGTTGGACGACATGCTCGATATGTTAGAAGGTGTCAAGGTGTTCTCTAAGTTAAATCTAGGGAGAGAGTACCATTAGATTCGTATCCGACACGGTAATGAGTAAAAAATGGCATTCAAGACCAATGAATGGTTGTATGAGTGGCTGGTCATGCCCTTCGGTCTATCGAACGCACTAAGCACTTTTATGTGTTTGATGAATCAAGTGCCGAAACCATTCATTAGCCAATTTGTGGTAGTATATTTTGATGACATCCTGATATATAGGTAGGATGAGACGGAGCACATGGAACATCTTAGGTATTTGTTACAGGTCCTGCAAGTTAACAAGTTGTACCTAAACTTAAAAAGTATAGTTTTTTAACAGATAGCCTGTTGTTCCTATGATTTGTTGTAACGTCAGTGGGCGTCCGTGTGGACGATGAAAATGTGTAAGTCATTCAGGAATAGTCTATCCAAATGAACATTCATGAAGTGATGAGTTTCCACAGGTTATCGACCTTCTATCATCAATTCGTGTGTAATTTTAGCACGATAGTCTCACTTATTACAGATTGCATGAAAGAGGGGGCCATTTCAGTGGACTGATGATGCTGACAAGAGCTTTGATAAAATCAAGCACCGATTGTCCACAACACCGGCCTGGGTTCTTCCCAGTTTTGACAAACTATTTAAGGTTGAGTGTGATGCCTCATACGTTAGAATTGGATGATCAGTTTTATCATATAAAGGCAGGTCGGTAGCCTTCTACAATGAGAAACTTAGCGAAACCCAAAACAAGTGGTCGACGTATGAGCTTGAGTTGTATGTAGTTGTTCAAGCACTGCGATACTTGCGGCATTATCTAATCTATAGAGAGTTTGTTCTCTGTACTGACTTCAAGCCCTAAAGTTTATTAATAGTTAGGCTAACATGAATCTTGTGCATGCTAGATGGGTTGCATTTTTGTTGAAATTCACATTCGTTCTAAAGCACAAGTCATGGCAGCAGAACAAGGTAGCTGATGCACTTAACTATCATGCATCACTACATGTTACAATAAGTAATGAGGTAGTCGGCTTCGACTATCTCAAAGAGCTGTATGACAAGGATGATTTCTTCAAGGATGCATGGATGAGATGCCAAGAAGGTCATCCCATTGACCTACATATGTAAGACGGTTTCCTCTTCAAATGGAATCAACTGTGCATCCCCCAAAGTTCTCTAACGGAGTAGATTATTCAAGAGCTACATGAAGATGGCCTTGGTGGACACTTCGGGTGAGACAAGACACGAGCTCTTGTGGAGGAGCGGTATTACTGGCCGCAATTAGTACATGATGTGGAAAAAATAGTGCAACGCTGTTATGTTTGTTAAACCTCCAAGGGGCAGTCTTAGAATACAGGCCTCTACACCATGTTACCCGTGCCTGATGGCCCTTGGGAGGATTTATCTATGGACTTTGTGCTTGGGATCCCACGATCACAAAACATCATGGATTTGGTGTTCATGGTAGTAGATCGTTTATCAAAGATGACACACTTTATCCTATGCAAGAAGATTCTCGACGCAACACATGTGGCGAACCTATTCTTCAGAAAGGTCATGCAGCCACACAGGGTTCCCAAGACCATTACTTTTGACCATGCCATGAAATTCATTAGCTACTTTTGGTAGACTTTATGGAGTTGGTTCGGTACACAACTTTAGTTTAGCAGCGCCAATCACCCACGGACTAATGAACAGACTGAAATTGTTAATCACATGTTAAAAAACCTTCTTCGGTGTATTTTAAGGGACAAACTGAAGAAGTGGGATTTGACTTTGTCTCAAGTGGAGTTTGCATCCAACAACATGGTGAACCGCTCGACAGCGAAGTCTCCGTTCGAGATTATTTATGGTCAAGTGTCTCGCCACACACTTGACTTGGTCCCTTTACCTAAGCTTTCGGGTATGAGCATTGCAACAGAAAACATGGCGAACCGAATCATGGGTATTCATGCGGAGGTGTAAGCCAAGTTGCATGCCTCAAACGACAAATACAAGAAGCAAGCCAACAAGCATCAGTGATAAAAGGTGTTCGAGGTGGGCGACTAAATTATGGTTTATCTACACAAAGAGAGATTTTCGATCGGGACTTACAACAAGTTGAAGAATAAGAAAATTGGACCTGTATCGATCCTCTGAAAGATCAATGACAACAATTACATTCTTGATCTTCCGGATGACATGGAGATTTCGCGTACTTTCAAAATCGCAGACTTGACGAGTTCTTTTGAAGTGGAGGGGACTAATGTAAAGTGGGTCGTGGATACTTTCATGTCTAAGATGGATTAGAGAAGGCACGATTGAAGGCAAAAGTAATTCGAGCCGTCAAAACCCTAAATAGGCGTATCTCGCAAATCGAAATGAGTTATTTGACGTACCAATATGATTTTGGGGTAGGAGAAGCTACTTTAGCCACCCAACCCTGCTATGCTGGATTTTCCACTCCAAATTTGCGAGATTCCATTAGATCGACGGTCGAAAATCCATTTTATTTTCATTTTTACTATTTATAGTATGTTTTAGTTTAATTATAACTCTTCATCCTTTTAGCTTTATGAGTTGTGTCCAACATGAAAAGTACTTAGAAAAATTAGGAGAATAACATGGTTAAGCCAAATAAGACACTTAGTATTTTTCACTAAAAACCATGAAGTCTAGTAGGAATCATGACCGTTTATAAATAGTAAGTTTACTATTTATAGTAAGCCACAAATTTCAGGGACTTTGATTCTAAAAATTCTTCTAAGGTTTGGTATCACTTTTTTAAGGGTTGTAAATTCATTTTTATCATATATCAATTAATTTTCAAATTTCTAGAATTTATTTCTATTTTCTTATTTTTCCTCTTGGATTCGAGGTATATCTGTGAGGAGTCTAGAGAAACTCCGTGGATTCGGAGTAATTATCCCCTTGAGGAAGATGGTGATCGACCTCATCATGCCCATCTATGTGTCATTAGGCTACCTAACCATCTACACCTACTTATTCCCCATCAAAACATCGGAAATGGCTTGGGAAGACCTGGCCACCATCCAATATCAAATCATAACTAGTTAAAAGAAAAAGAAAAAGAAAAAGAGCAAACAAGAAGAAAAAAGGAAGATGTACCCAGCTGAAATCTTTCTTTAAAAGCTTAAGAAGCAATTTGGTTTCTGCATAATAAAAATATATAACTCAAATACTTAGTGTGCGTTTGTTGCACCAAATATCACAACATTTATTGATTATGCAAGATCTCATGAAATTTTACCATATTTGGTGCAATTAAACGGGCAGTAAAAAAGACCGTGTGTGAAAAAAAAAAAAAAAAAAAAAAAGAAACAAAAAGGGTTACATAGTACAAAAATTAACTCTAGTGATGCAAACTTGCTGTGATTTGTTGTGCTGATGATGATTTTTATGTATGGAATGATGGTGTCTGAAATTTCTTGTTGGGCACAAAGGAAGTAAGACTTCGGGTCTGTTTATTGAAACTTATTAAATTTTAAAATTTAAGTGCTTAACTTGGATTTTCACTAACAAATGAGTTAATTTTAAGCTTTCCTTCTTTGACTTAATACATAACATGGAATGAAGTAAGTGATTTCAAGTTAAAAAAAATTTCTAAATGACAACTCTACCCGTTTCATAGTTCCCTGTTCGTTCTAAATGTGTAACTACTACGTTGACACTGGGCCATCATGATGTATGTATCATATCTACTGCATCCATCCATTTTGCCACATTATTTTAGGGCATGAGCCAAAAAATAGGCAAACCCGAAGCTCAAATGGACCGCACCACAAAAAGTTGTGGGGACAATGATTCCCACCATTGAAACCTCCCTATGACCACCGTGATGTTTTTTAGCCGTCCAACCTGTTCATAAGGTCATACAAATCAGGATGAAGGGAAAACACGAATATCAGCTTGATCCAAAACTTTGGTGGCCCAAGAAGTTTTCAATTCTAGGTGTTCAATCCCCACTAGTTTCTGTGATGTTGTCCACTCAAACTTTGAGTCTGCCAAATATTTGGGCTCATGACCTAAATTAATATGAAAAATATATAAACGGTGTGGATCTAGCACATACAACATGGTGTGGCCCACAGAACTTTGTCACAGCAACAAGGTAACTGCGAGGTGATGTGTTCTGTTAGGCAATCCTATTCCCGCTGAATGCGGATTTCCTACCAAAACCGTTGCAAGTTACTGCAGAGAAGAGCTAAGTGGGGTCAACCGTGATCTTTGTGAGGAATCCACTCGGTCCGTCCATTTTGCTAGATGATTTTAAGTCATGAGACATAAAATGAGGCAAATCCAAAACTTAAGTGGGCCGTATGATAGGAAATAGTGGGTTGGAAAATGCCTACCACTGACACCGGCCTCCCTAGGTCCAACACAATTTTTTTTATGGCATCCATAACTTTCATAAGGTCATTCCTACTAGGATGAACTGAAAACACAAAAATATTAGCTTAATTTAAAACTTCTCTAGCCCTACAAATGTTTCAACTGTATACCTGCAATATTCATTGTTTCCTCTCATGCAGCTCACTTGAGTTTTGGATTGCACCATTTTTGGTGTCATGTCCTAAAATGATCCGGAAAAATGCATGGACAGGGTAAATTTATCACAAACATCATGGCGTCACCCAACTTTCTGTCGCAATAACTTCAGGCAAGAGGCTTTAATTCCAACGAAATTGGGGTCCTAGCGGATTAGGTGTTACCCGGGTATCATGATAGTGGGTGTTGTGGGTGTTGTTGTGACCATGATTCCGTCTAGATAAATATATTTTATATCTATGTCATCCATCTATTTTTTTATATGGTTTTAGGACCTGTGCCTAAAAATTAAACATATACAAATCTCAAGTGAACCACACCACAGGAAACAACGATCATTGAATGCCCACCATTAAAGGCATCTTAGGACCCACTGCAATGTTTATTTGCCTTGCAACTTATTTGCTTGCAACTTATTTGTAAGGTCACGTAGACATGGGATGAAGGAAATATGCAAATGTTAGCTTAATCCAAAACTTTTGTTGCCCCAAAGTTTTTTACTATGGGAATTCGATCCTTGAGGTGTGGTCTGCTTGAGATCAGGATTTTCTTCATTTTTTATGACCATATCCTAAATGATCCAGAAAAATGAATGGACTGTGTGGAACACATATATCAAGGTGGGCCCCATGGTCTTGTGTTTTTCCCGTAACAACTAATCCACTCCAGCTTTGGAATGACACAAACTATGTGGGGCCCATTGTGATGTTTGTGATAAATCCACCCTATTCATTAATTTTTTCAAATCATGTTAAGATATGGGCCCAAAAATAAGGTAGACCCAAAACTCAGGTGGACCTCATGATAGGAAAAGTGAGGATTGAACATCCATTGAAATATTCTTAGGACCACTGAAGTTTTAAATTTGGCTAATATTTTGGTGTTTTCAATTCATACTAATAGGAATAACCTTGTGAACGGTACAGCTTGCATATAAACATCCTAGTGGACCTCTAGGAGGCTTCAATGCTAGGAATTTCCTTACCCACTTGTTTATGTCATGCAGCCCACTTGAATTTTGGATCCGCCTCACTTTTAAGCTCATGTCCTGAAAAAAGTGGTAAATTGGATGGACGAGGTGGATTTCTTGGTGGGTCAACTAGCTTCTTATTGCAGGAAGCTCCTCGGAAGGCTCTCAGAGGCAATTAGCGCTTTGAAAATGTGGTCCGGTGGAGGATTCAGATTGCATAGTACATAACACTCGACCGAGTGGGTAGTATGGTGATGTAGCAAAGTTGTGTTAGCCCACACAGCTTTCATCTTGTACTACACAGAAGATATAAACTGAGATAATAGGAGAAAATACGACAAATTATTAATTTTAACTTTTCAGACATTTTTTGTCCATTTATTAAACAAAGTTTAACGAAAAAATGCTTATTTTCAAATATCAGTACTTTTTTCAAATAAACCATTAAGTAGATTTTTCAGTACTTGTACATAAAAAAAAATAAATAAATAAATAAATAAAAAAAAAAAAAAAAATCAGCACTTTAACTTTTCACGTCTTAAATTAATTTTCAGATTTATCTTTGAATTTAGAAAAGGGCACTTCTTTGTATTCTCGAGGTGACTTATTTTTGACTTCTTTGTTAGTCACAACAAACCCATCTTGGTTCATGCTACTCTTGACCGTTCATATCATTCCAAAGTAGCATGTCTCCCTACATGTGGGACTCTAATTCGGCAGTGACCCCTCTGCTAATGGGCTTAGTATTGGTTGGTACTGGTGGAAGCTATGTGGGTTCCATCTTGATGTATGTGTTTTATTCAAGTTATTCATTCATTTTCGGCTCATTTTAGGGCATGAGCCCTAAAAAAATACAAATCCAAATCTCAATAACACCATAGAAAATAGTGGAGATTAAACACCTATCATTGAAAACTTCTTATGGGCCATAGAAGTTTTAGATCAAGATGATTTTTGTGTTTTCACTTTATATAAGTTTATGTGACTTTATTGACAGGTTGATGGCAAATAAACATCTAGTGGACCCTAGGACAGTTTCAGTAGTGGCCGTCATTATCTCCATTGCCTTTTAAATCCAGATCCCCTGTTTGAAACAAATAGGAAATTCCTACTTTCATGCTGCAATAAATGCAATTTGTGATGATGTGACCTAATTATATTGCAAAAAACAGAAATTATTTATTTGTGGCAAGCAAAGGATCCGAATTCTTATCTTCTATTGTTTAGTTCACTTGGGCTTCGGATCTACCTCATTTTTAGGCTCCTGCCCCAAATTAAGCTCGCACAATGAATAAACAGTGTGGATAAAATACATACATCATGGTAGGTTTTGTTAAGATAAGTCTTTAATCTGAAGTTTTTGAGGTCGTTCGACTGGTCGTGGGACAACCACGACTGGTCGTGGGAGGCGCTCGACCAATCGTAGGTTCAAATCCTGGCACGACTCAAAGTACAGCGACATTGTGCTGTTTTTCTCCGAGGTCTACGACCAGTCGTAGGTGATCTACGACCAGTCGTAGGAGAGCTACGACTAGTCGTAGGTTACGCAGATTCGTTTCTAAATCCGATGCGGACTGCGGATTTTGGTGTCACCTTTCGCAAGGGTGTAGAATGAAAGTTTCCTAAACTATAAATAGGGGTCTCTAGGGTTATTCTAGGGCATGCTAAGGCTTCTTAAAGGTATTTTAAAGAATTCTAGGGTTATCAAAGGGTGTAGCAAGGGTGAGATTCGAGGTTGTTCGATTCGGGTAAGTCCTCTCTCTTTGTAATTGATGCTTTCATAGTGGAATTTTGTCGCTTTGTGCCGTGGTTTTTTCCCACAAGGGTTTTCCACGTTAAATTTGTGCGTTCTCTTGTATGCTTGGTGTCATTGGATTGCTATCCTAGATCTAGATCTGTGTGATTCCGCAAGCCAAAAATCTCAACAAGTGGTATCAAAGCCTAAGTTCAGTTGGGGCACAGATCTGAATCTGAGGGATTAGTAATAATGGCGAGCACCAAGTATGAGATTGAGAAGTACTCAGGGAAAAATAATTTTGAGTTATGGAAGATCAAAATGATAAGTTCCTTAATCAAGCAAGGCGAAGATGGTGCTCTTGAGGAGCGAAAGTCTACTATGACTGATGGTGATTGGAATACTCTTGATAAGAAGGCATTATCATCAATCCGTTTATGTCTCACGGATGAGGTTCTCTACAATGTCATGAGGGAGAAAACTGCGGCTAAGTTATGGGCGAAGTTAGAGGATGTCTATGCAAAAAAATCCTCTAAAAATTGCCTGCACTTGAAGCGACAGTGGTATAACTTCAAGATGACAGAGGGTGGAGATCTGGAGGCTCACATCAGCAACTTTAATAAATTGGTTTGCAAATTCCTGAATATGGAGGAAGTGATGAAAGATGAATAACAGGCATGTATGTTGCTGAATTATCTCCCGGCGTCTTTTGAGGCATTCAAGGACACTATGTGCAGCACGAACAAAACCCTTAGTGTTGATACCGTTATCTCAGCTCTTCAAGGGAAGGCTATGAGACAACTAAACAGCGACATGAGGACGTCTTCTGATACACTGTTTACAGTGGGTAGTAATTCTGGACAAGGTACAGGTTCTTCAGGTTCTAGATCCAAATCCAAGGGCAAGGGCAAAGGAAAGGTAAAGTGTTGGAACTGTGGGAATGAAGGACATGTGAAGAAGGATTGTGGAAATCTTAAATTGAAGAGAGAAGATTCTGAGACTTCGTACAGGAAGACCAATGTTACGACGTCAGATGGATCGAATGGATGTGATGGTGATGTTTTGTCTGTGTCTTCGCTCAGACGGTCATACGATGATCGTAAGGACGAGTGGATGCTAGACACAGGGGCATCTTTTCACATGACTCCTCATCGGAGTTGGTTCACCAGCTACAGGGAGTGCGATGGTGGACATGTATTTATGGGCAATGACATTACCTGTAATGTTGTAGCTGTTGGTACGGTGCGCATCAGGATGTTTGATGGGGTGGAGCGTACCTTGGCTGATGTCAAGCACGTTCCTGATTTGAAGCAGAATCTGATTTCTCTTGGTGTGCTAGAGGCAAAAGGATGCAAGTACACAGGTATTGATGGTGGTCTTAAAGTATCTAAGGGGGTACAGGTAATCATGAAAGCACAACGACTCGATAACTTGTACAAGTTGATCGGGAGCACTTCAAAAGGTAGAGCTGCAGTGGATGTAGTTGATTCCACTTTTACATGTGTGTGGCATGTTGGACATGGCCACATGAGTAGACAGGGCAGAAAGGTTGAGACATGCAGACAGGGATACAGAATAGGTGGAGCAGCCACCTGTGAAAAGAATCATACGGCATGATCGCAGGATGTCGGCGAGGTACATGGACAACCCCAATATCGCAGGAGATTCATCTTTTATTCATATGGGTCTAGGTGAGCCTGGTGCTGAAAAGTGGAAGGGGGACTATGGGTGATGTGATGGATTCGTTGTACCAGACCGACATATGGGAGCAAGTGGAGCTTCCAGTGGGCTGGAGAGCGGTTGGATGCAAGTGGATCTTCAGGAGGATACAACATAAATACAGGGCGAGGTTGGTAGCGAAGGCTTATGCTCAGAGAGAAAGGATCGGCATCTCAGAGATATTCGCGCCGACGGTATAGCAGGTGTCTATTAGATCCGTGATTGGCACTGGTTGGCCAATGTGATCTTGAGTTAGAAAGATGGATGTAGAGTTTGCACTTCTATAAGGGAAAGTGAAGAGCAGATCTACATGAAGCAACCAGAGTGTTCGAAGTTAAAGAGACTGAGAAAAGACTTTGCAGGAGGTCATGGTTCGACCTGTCGCCTAGGCAGTGGTTTGATTCATTCATGGTGAGTCAGGAATTGATGATATGTGGATCGCCAATTATGACATGTTTGAAATCAGTGTACTAAAGACTCGGTTAAGTGGGACGTTCAGGATGAAGAATCAGGGGGCTGCAAAGATGTTTCTCAGCATTGAAACTGAAGGAGGAGTTAGCTTTGGTAATCACAGGAGGAATACCTTGTGTGTAGGTATTGATCAAGTATGTAATGGGCTAAGTAAAGCTGGAGAGCGTTCCCTACGCATCTCTCCTCAAGTTTTCCTCAGGACATGTCCCAAAACAGATGAGAAAAAGCAGGATATCTCATGAGACTTATTCGAATGCGGTTGGCAGTGTATGCCATGGTCTGGATTAGACTGATTATTTCGCAGGTTTTCAGTGTTGTGAACAAGTACCCCAACAAGCAATATTGAGTAGCGGTGAGATGGTAAGAAGACTACGTCTTTCTTTCTTTTGGGAAGACAGGAGCAAAGGTAGTTGGGCATGTGAATTTAGATCCGGCAGACATGATCAACAAGAATGTTTCTGCAGAGAAGTTCAAGTTCTGTGTAACTTCTCTGGGCTTGGCGATGGTAGAAAAGAAGGACGGAGTGTACACGAGAAGCTATGATGTAATGGAGAGATAAGAGAAGAGGTCAAGGAGTTACACGATTGAAGACTGAAGACTTGGTGGAGATTGTTAAGAGAAGTCTTTAATCTGAAGTTTTTGAGGTCGTTCGACCGATCGTGAGACAGCCACGACTGGTTGTGGGAGACGCTCGACCAGTAGTAGGTTCGAGTCCTGGCACGACTCAAAGTACAGCGACATTGTGCTGTTTTTCTCCGATGTCTACGACCAGTCGTAGGTGAGCTACAACCAGTCGTAGGAGAGCTACGACTAGTCATAGGTTACGCAGATTCGTTTCCGAATCCGATGCGAACTGCGGATTTTGGTGTCGCCTTTCGCAAGGGTGCGAAAGGAAAGTTTCCTAAACTATAAATAGGGGTCCCTAGGGTTATTCTAGGGCATGCTAAGGCTTTCTAAAGAGTTCTAGAGTTATCAAAGGATGTAGCAAGGGGTGAGATTCGAGGTTGTTCGAATCGGGTAAGTCCTCTCTCTTTGTAATTGATGCTTTCATTGTGGAATTCTGTCGCTTTGTGCCGTGGTTTTTTCCGGCAAGGGTTTTCCACGTTAAATCTGTGTGTTCTCTTGTATGCTTGGTGCCATTGGATTGCTATCCTAGATCTAGATCTGTGTGATTCCGCATGCCGAAAATCCCAATAGATTTCACAACGCTTCCACAGGTACTAACCAGTGATTTTCTGTACAGATTCCATTCCTTATAGGCCCTTGGTCCAGGCCAGACTAAGAGTCGTCCCCAAAAAAACCAGGCCGTTTTGTGATTCCTTCGTGTAAAAAGCAGGGGATCTCTCATATGTTGACCTATGATTTCGATCTGATTTATTTTTAGCTAATACCCAAAATAACTAAATAAACGGCTTGGAGATGCAACATATAGACATCAAAGGTGAGCCTGCAGGGTCATGGCCTGATCGAATTGGGTGAGTCTGCTCCTGTGAGAAACCCAACACCAGCCGTATGCTTTGCCAAGTCTAAAATATCGTCCAATCGACTGGACATCATTGCAGCATCAAACATCTTGAAATCCAGTTTAAATCCAACACGCTTTTCATGCAACGGTCCATCAATTGTAGCCGTATCACATGCAACCAATCCAAAATCTGCGGCCCACCATGATGATAGAACACCCTAAAATTTATGCCAATTCAATCATCAGGTGGGATGAGACCACTAAGAAATTGGAGATTTTTTAGGTGATTTTTCATTATTCTTTACACTGTGGCCCACCTAATGGTTGGATCTTTCTGATTTTTGGCCATCATGGTGTCATGCACTTATTTATTTCCCATCAAAACATTAATTAGGAAGATCTGACCATCACCGAAAATCAAATCATTTCTACTTAAAAATAAAGAAGAAAAAAAAAAAAAAAAAGGAAGATGTACCCAACCGTAGTCTCCGTTTCAAAGCAATTTGGTTTCTGTTCACAGGAAATTAGATAAAAGTCAAAAGTCAGGGTGAGATTTGTTGCACAAATATCATGATATTTTTTTTTATTGTGCAAAAACTTCTGAAAATTTACAATATTGGTGAAGTCAAACAGGTATTAAAAAAGGAAAATAAACAAATAGAAGAAAACAGATTACAGCATACCAAAATTCTCTATGATGATGCAATCTAACGAGTGTGCTGCTGATGATTTTTATGTTTGGAACGATGGTGCCTTGAAATTTCTTGCTGGGTGCAAAGCAAGTGTGTTGATGATGATTTTTTATGCTTGAAACGATGGTGCCCGGAGATTTTTTGCTTGGTGCAGAGCAAATCTACTTTGGATCCTAGGGGTGAGTTTGTTGACTTGTTTGGTTATCACAATGGACCTATGTTTGTACGTTGCATTTAGAGCTGGGCACGGGATGACTTGACACGGCGAATTCGGCTCGTCCGACTCGTTTGGATCCGACTCAAATCGAACCGAGTAGGTGAGTCAATCCGAATCGAGTTGACTTCATCTAATCCGAATTCAAACTGAGTAGAGTTCAAGTCACCCAGTAACTTGACTCGACCCGGCCTGAAATCCAACTCGTTACTAACTCGACTCGTACATATGTATTTAAAAAAAACTCAGATATAACATTTCAGATATGAGATGCAGGGTAGTTGATGGAGAGGTTGCAATTCTGGCAAGTGAATCTAAGTTTCGAGTTGTGATTTCAGCCTGTGGATACCCACTGAGCCCAACCCGACTCGGTCCGGATTAGTCCAGGCCAGACCCGGACTCGGATCGGGTCAGGCATGTTGGACTCGGTATCAAGTTGGGTCAAGTTCGGGTCAAGCCTATTTCAAAACATTCAAAAAAAAAAAAAAAAAAAAAAAAAAAAGATAAGACAGACATATCTAAAAATCAGGTGGGCCCACATGACAGGAAAAAGTGTGAATGGAAATGCCGACCGTTGAATCCTTCTAGGAGCCCATCATAATCATAATGTTTATATGTCATTTAAGCCATTCAAAAGGTTATTTTAACACCAGGATGAACTGAAAAGTCAAATATTAGCATAACCCTAAACTCTTGTGGCCACACACAGGTTTCAATGCAGGGTATTCAATCCCTAATTTTTCTTGTAATTGGCCCATCTGAGTCTCTAATATACCTCACTTTTTGGGATTCTGTCGTATTGTGAGCTTGGAAACTGATGAACAGAGTGGATTTCTCACGGACATCTTGGTGAGCCCCATTTAGTTAGAGGGGGACAGGAATACGGATCTACCTCAGGGTGGGGACACTTGAGTACGCGATCCAACCTGAAATTGATTTGAGACCATCTTTTCATGAATTGGGCCACACATGATAGATTAGGATCGAGAGGTGACAATGGCTTCGGCTCTCATGGGCTTGGCCACAAGGGTGCATGGTTAAAAGACTTAAGCTACTGGGACCCACTCGCTTGGTCTTGAGTCATGGCCTGAGTTAGGGTTGAATCAGCCTATCAGCCTTAGGAGTGAACTGGATGGCTTGTGGTACTGAATCAGATTGAGTCTGAATTGACTTAGGACTTGCCTGTGTCTTAAACCGATGGCTAGGTACCCGGCCGGGTACCCTTACCTGAGTGAAGAGGAACCTAAACTCAAACCAATAAAAAATGGACCAAGAGCTAAAAGATCATGACCCATGACCCGAGCCATTGACCCTGATTCATGTTGTCCTTATGGTTATGAGTCGGACTTAGAAGTAGGTTGGTCAGTTGACCATGGCTGGGAACCGGCAGGAGCTTTGAGTGGCCACCGTGATGTATGGGTTTTATCCACACCGTCCATCCAGTTTTCCGTATCATTTTAGAATATAAGCCCAAAACTGAGGCAGTTCCAAGACAGAGATGAGCTACACAATGGGGATTACATTGTTACTGTTGAATTGAAAGCTTCTTGGGGCCCACAAAAGTTTTGGATTGATCTGATATTTATGTTTTCTCTTCATCTGGGTTTATGTAACTTTATGAATAAGTTGAATGGCAAATAAACATCAACATTGGGCTTAGAAAATTTTCAACGGTGAGAATCATTATCACCGCTTCTTCCTGCGGTGTGGTCCACTTGAGCCTTGGATCTGTCTAAATTTTGATTCAAATTCATAGAATGCTACGGTAAAATAGATGGATGGTGTGGATAAAACCTATACATCACAGTGGCCACTCGAAGCTCCTGCCCGTTCCCAGCTGGAGACGAGAAGGGGTAGGACGCAATCCGCGTAGTAGGTCAAGGCTTAATTGCATGTTTTGTGTTCCCTAAATCACTTAATTATTTATTAAGAGCAGATTTTTGCAAAGGAGTGGGCATTAATTACTTGGGAGCGGGTTTGGTGTGGCCGGGCCTAACCCAACATGGTGCGCCCCTGACTATGGGGCCGACCTTGATGTAGGTATCATATATCCATGCAGTCCATCCGTTTTATGAGTTCATTTTAATGTTTGATCTGCAAAATGGAGCAGATTCAAATCCAAGTTGGATCACACCATAGAAAACAGTTGTGATTGAATGCCCACCAATAAAAATTTGCTAGGGTCCACCATAATCATTGTTTACCATCCAACCTGTTGATAAGGTCACAGAGAGCTTGATTATGGATAAAAATATCAGCTTGATCCAAAACTTTCATAGTTCACAAAAGTTTTTAATAGTCATTTACCACTGTTTCTGTGGTGCGGTCCACCTGAGATTGAATCTGCTTCATTTTGGGGCCATGCCATAAAATGAGCTGCAAAATGGATAGATGGCATGGATATACAATACACACCCCAAGGTGAGCCCCACAGTCAAGGCTGCACCTAACCCCTCCCTAATTACTTTAATTACTTATTTAGAAGCAATTAACAAAAAAATCACCTTTTTTCTGTAGCTATTTGTATATTTTTGCAAAAGTATTTTTTAGGTTGGAGCAAAAAGTTAACGAAGCCTGATCGTGAATTGAGCCACTCATGTACATTGAATCTAAACTGTTTTGTTGATACATTGAATTTAAATTGTTTTGTTGGATTTCTTCCAACGTCTCATATAAGTTCCAGTTGCCAACAACACTATTTTTTGTCCATGACATGTTCATAATATATACCCTATACCTAATGAGTCGCCTGGTTCTTTAACGTGTGTTGTCCACTTCGTCTTTGACATGTGTTCTGTCTCTTCATTTGTAAGGGGATTTATTTGCTACTCTGGCACTATGCTTGATACACTAGCACTCAAAAGTTGCACGCACAGTATGCATTCACTCAGTAAACTAAGTCACTACATGAAAATCATCATTTATAACTTCCAATTTCTGGATGCATTTTTGTTAAAATGGGTCAACTGCTTTTTGATGTATGTTTACTAAATATGTATACTTTCGTATAGGCAATTCTCAGTAAATAACATTTTTCATAAGCTTAAAGGTTTCAAAATGACTTACCTAAATTTTTTGCTTTCTTGCACACTAAAAAACCTTTACATAAGTCGTAGAGTATTTTAGAAAGCAGCGATTGTATGGAGATTTCTAAAACTTCTAATGATTTCTAAGAAGTTCCAGAAATCCCTAAGAGCATCTTGAGCTAGATTTATATGGAACACTCTAGATTTTTTATTTTTTTTTTTATATACACAATAGTAATGAATATCAGCCGGGGGCAATCCAGGAGCTGGTGGAGGCGGAGGCGTCTGCAGGGACCACTCTGGGAACTTGATTTTTGCTTTCCACAAAATGTACGGCCTAGTCTCGAAAATCATTGCTGTAACATTGCTGAGGCGCAGGCTATGGTTGACGGACTGTCAATCTGTGCAGAGATGGGGCTTAGTAACGTTACAGTAGAAACTGACTCCCACATCATCTTTGAAGCTGTCCCCTCATCTCCCCACTCGTGCGGCTGGAAGCTGTGATATCAGCTTGGCACCATTCATCATTTCTCTCAATCTCTCAACCTGCGTTTTTCTCACCTCCCTTATGAGGGTAACTCGGTAGCGGACGGTCTAGCCAAAATTGCCAGTGGTGGAGCGGCGGACATGACCTTCTCTTCCATTTCTTCCCTTCTTCATCTCATCAGGGGAGCTCTTCTACCGGACAGAGCGAACGTGGGGCAGCTGAGGAGAGGGAAACAGAAAACAGGAGTTGGTTAGCTTTTTGGGCGTGTCTGCCTGGTACTTCTCCCCGCGCAGCGCCCCTGTTGATCGTGTCCCCTCTTTCTTCAGGCTCAGTTTTAATTCTTGGGCGGCCTCTTCCCTTGTGCGAGGCCTCTTTTCCGTGGTCCCGCACGCCCGAGGCAGCCCAGTGCCATGTAATTCCCTGCTCTTGGGTTGGCCCCTTGCAGTCGCCCGGTTTTTCTGTCTTCTGTTTGTTATCCCTGTTGCTTCTTTTTCGATATGATAGATGTGGCCCGGCCTTTTTGTGGTGCCAATCTGAATCTATGAATTGTACAACCCATGTTCATATTTTCAATGATAGGGGCATGACCCAGCTTTTTGTTAAAAAATAAATAAATAAATAAAATCCAAGTCATTTAAACATTGGCCCCATCACCAAGATCATCTTTCTTGAAAATCAAGATGGAAAATTGGGGGCCCACCTCCATTTGTTATGTCACACAAATATCAATCCTTCGAATTTAGTGTGGTGTGCCTAATCGAGTTTTGAGTACTCTCTTTTTACATCAGATTGTGCTGTAGAACGTGTCACAGAGATATTTCCAGCATGGTTGAGCCAAAAGGAGGTAGACTGTAAATTGACCATAACTTTTGATCCGGGTATCGTTACGGGGTGTACAACCTATCAATCTTTACTGAAACGGGCCATCTCAGGTGACCCGACCCACATAGTGGGTCGCGTCTGTCCGTTTCGTCAGAAAACGTGCGCTTTCAGCTCAAAAACGAATTTTTAGGAAGATTTTACTATTTTTAGTAATTCCGAAGTTTTAATATTTTTTAGAGTTTTAGATTTTCTTTCCTTATAGAAATAAGTTTTAGTTATACTAGGACTCTTCTAGAGAAAATTTATTTGCAATTTTTATTTTTAGAAATTAGGCTTTAGAAGAGTTTTATTAGAATTAGGATTTTTATTAGAGTTAGAATTTTGCTATTTTTGGTAATTACGAATTTTAGTTTATTTATTTTTCTATATTAATGGTGTAAGGAGACACATTAGAGAAAATTATCAATGATTCATTAATCTATTTTCGAATTTATTTAGAATTTATTTCTATTTTCTGCTCTCTTTTCTCGTGGATTCGAGAAGTCTCTGTGAGGAGTCCAGAGAAGTTCCGTGGATTCGGAATAGTTATCCTCTTGAGGAAGACGGTGCTCGACCTCACGTCCTCCCCTGCGTCAGTTTGGTATCAAAGCGAGGTTTCTCCTCATATTGATGGCTTCTAACGACGGGTCGGGCAACAATCTCATGGGCGGTGCTCAAGGGAATTTACCTTTAACGGCGGCAGCTTTCGAAGTAGCACAACGAGAGAATCACCAAGCCATGCAAGGGCTGCAGGCTTCCATTGACCGCATAGCGGATCTCTTGGCTGAAAACCTAAGGCAACTCCATGTTCATGGTGGTGATCCACCACCAGCAATTGCTGGAATTCTTAATTATACTGATCGTAGGGTGATGCTATCAATGAACCACAGGATGGTTCAAGAATTCAAGATGAAAGTCGATCTTCCTAGTTTTAATGGTCAACTCTACTTCAAGGACTTCCTCGATTGGTTGTTCGAAGTCGAACGTTTCTTCGACTATATGAACATCGTAGAAAAAAGGAAAGTTAAACTCGTGGCATACAAGTTAACGGGTAGAGCTTCAGATTGGTGGGAACAACTTCAACTCGAGCGGGCAAGACAGATGAAGGCGCCAATCCGCACGTGGTCGCGGATGAAGAAGTTATTGTGCATGCGATTCCTCCCTCGAGATTACGATCAGGTATTATTCTAACAAAACCAAAATTATTATCAGGCTAGCCGATCAGTAAAAGATTATGCAGAAAAATCCTACTATTGGTCCGTGAGAAACGACTTCATCAAAACGGAGTTGCAACAGACTACAGGATTCATCAATGGCGAACATGTGACCTCTATGGAAATGGAGGACCAACCCATGACTTCTAAAGTAGAAAGACAATATCTCATCACTGAACAGGCCTTTATTAAACAATCTGAGGAAATGGAAAATATATATCCATTAGTTGAAAAAAAAAATATATGTGAAGCCTGTGAATATCCTAGAGGATTTGGAACCAGTATCACAGGAGTTCAAGAGGGTTGTGTTCGATGAACTCCCTAATAAATTACCTCTCATACTAGATATACAAAATCACGTTGATCCTGTCTCAGGAGCAAGTCTGCCTAATTGCCCACATTATCAGAAAAAATATGAGACCTTGAAGGCAGATGTGAAGGAACTAATCGATATTAGTCAAGTCAAGGAAAGCATGAGTACATGTATTGTGTCAACTCAAGAGCTTAATGTCAAGTACAAAAAAAGGGCTAATGAACATCGGCGTCAGAAGTTATCTCAGACTCATGTGCCAAGTCTCTTACGTAACTCGAGGACGAGTTTTTTTCAAGTGGAGGGGTCTGATGTAGAACGTGTCACAGAGATATTCCCAGCATGGTTGAGCCAAAAGGAGGTGGACCGTAAATTGACCATAACTTTTGATCCGGGTATCGTTACGGGGTGTACAACCTATCAATCTTTACTGAAACAGGCCATCTCAGGTGACCCGACCCACATAGTGGGTCGCGTCTGTCCGTTTCGTCAGAAAACGTGCGCTTTCAGCTCAAAAACGAATTTTTAGGAAGATTTTACTATTTTTAGTAATTCCGAAGTTTTAATATTTTTTAGAGTTTTAGATTTTCTTTCCTTATAGAAATAAGTTTTAGTTATACTAGGACTCTTCTAGAGAAAATTTATTTGCAATTTTTATTTTTAGAAATTAGGCTTTAGAAGAGTTTTATTAGAATTAGGATTTTTATTAGAGTTAGAATTTTGCTATTTTTGGTAATTACGAATTTTAGTTTATTTATTTTTCTATATTAATGGTGTAAGGAGACACATTAGAGAAAATTATCGATGATTCATTAATCTATTTTCGAATTTATTTAGAATTTATTTCTATTTTCTGCTCTCTTTTCTCGTGGATTCGAGAAGTCTCTGTGAGGAGTCCAGAGAAGTTCCGTGGATTCGGAATAGTTATCCTCTTGAGGAAGACGGTGCTCGACCTCACGTCCTCCCCTGCGTCAGATTGGCTGCTGCATACCATGCAGGTGTATCAAATATTCAAAATGGAGTAAAAAAAATAATGTTTGTGTGGGCACCACATGTACAACACATGCGGTGTCTTTTCATTGTGGCTAGATAAGGTTGCAGGAGAATCAATCAAAAGCAATTTGTGTCTAGGAAGTGCACAGGTTCTGGATGAAGAGAGTTGATGAAAGATAGAGAGCATGGTAACGCCTTACAAAAACCTATGACTGGCACTGATTTTTGGCCTCCTGGCCTAACATTGGAAAGTAAAACTGATGGATAGATGGAATGGATTTTACATATGCACCATGGACTCCGTACTAAGTGGATGCCATTATCCCAGTGTTTCCTGTGGTGTGGTCCACTTAGCTTTGGATATGTTTCCATTTTGAACTCAAGCACTATCATGATTTGGAAAAACGGATGGACACGGTGGGCCCCACAGCTTACAATACGCAATCCGGTTTCACGCTCTCCATAAAACAGGTGTTATAGAAGATCCGTGTGTTAGACTTTCATAAATGTGTGCTACGTTGGCACGTGTGCTGTAAGTTTCCCACTTGACATCATTTACAAAGAGACAGAGGAAGATAAGACATTCTCACTAACGTTACATTTGAATAAAAAAGAAGAAATAGATAACTAAATAAAAAAGCATAACTAGATTATTGGTGCTGTGACGTGGATGCAACCTCTTCTACTTGATCTGCTTTTCTTTTCATTCCACGTACTGTTTCTTCATTAAGAAAAAGTAAGAGTGTTTTCGTGTTGGGATCATCCCACTCCAATGCATCCCACCACTCTTTGCTTCCATAGATCTCTCCTTCCACAATAGATGTTGAGTTGCCAGAGGAAATAGGGATTTTCTTCAGCCGATGACAACCTCGTATACAAATCTGATTCAGGGAAGGGCAAATGATTAGCCGCTTACAAATGCTTTTCAATTTCCCTAAATTTATCAAACGCAACTCCCTCAAGTTAGGGAGTAGGATGATGTTATTGTTATTGTTGTTGTTATCACTTTCTTCTCCTCCTTTTATCACCTCCTCCATCTCCCTGCATCCTGTAATACTGATTTGTTCGAGGCATTGGAGGTGCTGAAACAATTCTAGTGACATGACATTCTCCAATACTTGACATCCTGATACATTTAGGAGTTTAAGGCATGCAAATGAGGGAGGCAGCAAGACTCCCTCACAAAGACCCATAAATTTCGGAAGATCCACTAGAAACAGAGACTGTATTGACGGAAAAGATGGAATTATGGTGCTGTTGTCTCCTATAGGCAACAACCACTTCATGCTACACCACCAGATGTCACATGACTGTTAAGTGTTGCAAGCGAGATAGGCAGTGTAAGCTTGACAGCTCGCATCTCTCCATACTCAACTTGACAATACTATCAGGAAGCATTAAGGAATTGCAACCACCATCATTTATCCTATTTGTCCCTTCAACAGATGAAACATAAAGCTCTTTGAGGTTAACCAAACATTCCATCCCATCTGGCACTTCTTTGATGCCAGTGTCATTTAGGTTCAAAAACATTAGACGCTTCAGCTTTGCTAAGGACGGTACCTCCCTTAACCTCTTACAACCATTTAGGAAGAGCATACACAGGTTCTCCAAGTTGGAAACTGATTCTGGCAGATACTCGATACTAGTCTTAGAGAGGTCAAGAACTCTGAGGCTGTTCATGCGATTGAAGAACTCATGAGAAATGTTGCCTGTGAGAGGGTTCTCTTGCAACAACAATGTGGAGAGTTTTGAGCAGTTGGGTTCACCTGAAAGCATTTCAATTTGATTTCTCATTAATGAGATTTTTTCAACCTCTTCAGTAAATTCTTCTGCACCAATTGATCCCCTTATCCCCATCCCAGCTTTGACCACAAACAGAGGCCTCTTCCTTGTAATTCCGATAGCCAGATCTCTTATTAAATCATGCATTGCTACCTGAATAGGAGACTTCCTTACCAACATACATACATCTATCAGTCCATTCAATACTGTGTGGCCTTTGTCTTGTTCCTTTTCCCAGTCTCCCATAGCATCTATCAATCCTTCTGCTATCCAATACTTTACTAAATCTTCATCACGGAATGCATAGTCCTCTGGATACAAAGCACAATACAAGAAACAGGACTGAATCCTCTCAGATTTTAGTCGATCGTAACTAAATTTCAAAATTGGAAAAACCTGATCATCTATGCCTTCAATCTCCATCGTTGAACATTTTAACTCATCTAATGCATTTCTCCATTCTCTAACGTCATCCTTTTCTCTCATCGCACTTGCTACTGTGATGATTCCAAGCGGCAAACCACCACATTCTTCAGTCACAAGCTTCGCAGTCTGGTCTACTTCCTTAGAAAGCACTACATCAGCCCCAAAACTTTCCTTGAACAATGCCCATGCTTCTTCTCTCGAAAGAACCTCCACTTCAAACTTTTTTTGGCATTTCATGCCTCGGCACACATTTTTCGATCGAGTAGTCAATACTACTTTGTATGCATTTCCCTCAGGAATCCCTACCTTTTCCAATGGAAATGGTTTCCACATATCATCTAAAATGATAACAAACTTCCCCCAACGTTTCAAAGCCTCAAACAATTTCACTGACCTTCTCATTTCATCATCTTCATCAGAAACGTCCAATTCTATTGCCCGTGCAATACCATTTTGTAGTCTTTCAATGCTAGAATCATTAGACACTGTCACCCAAATGGCAGTGCCCAATATTCTAGAGCTCTTTATTCTATTGTAGATGTGGGTCATGATCGTCGTCTTGCCAACGCCCCCCATACCATAGACACCAATAGTTTTGACCTCATTATCCATCAAGGACTCCCAAATCTGTTCCAAATTTCTTTCGGCTGTCGTTCTACCCACCAGTTTTGTCGTTAGCATAAGCCCACTTTCAGGTAATAGATCAACAAGTAACCCTTCTGAAAATCGACCTTTCTCCTTAAGCTTCACCACCTCTTCAATCTTCTTTACAACACGCTTTCCCAATGCAACACGTCGGAGTGAGAAATCTCTCCCTACTTCACCATAAACCTCTTCTATCTTACTCACTTCTCTTGTAATCTTTTGCACATTTTCCAACCATAAACTCACCTCTGCCTTTGGCTTCTTTCCATGCACTACCTCTGCTGCGTTCAGTGCAATAATTATGTCGGTCCCCTGGCTGCCCAACTCTTGCATTTCGGTTCTCAGAACATCAACATTCTCTTCAAGCCTTCCAGAGTAGTCGTACTGAACCCATGCATTCCTGACAATCTCCTGGAGGAATTCCATAGCAACTCCTGCAATAGCAACTTAAAAATGTAAAATTAAAAATTATTGAACTAAAAAAATAAATAAGTTAAGGCATGTTTGGTTACACTAAATGCATTTCATGAAAATTTGTAGTCATAATAGTATAAAAATGCAAAAACTTGACTAGATTCGATGTTAATTTGGGCATAGAAGCTTTGGATCAAGATGATTTTTGTGTTTTCACTTTATTCAAGTTTATGTGACTTCATGGACAGGTTGGATGGAAAATGAATATCTAGTGGACCGTAGGACGGTTTCAACAGTGGTCATCATTATCTCCATTCCCTTCTATTGTTTGGTCCACTTGAGCTTTAGATCTGCCTCATTTTTGGTCTCCTGCTCTAAAATAAGGTCGTACAATGAATGGACGGTATGGATAAAATACATACACCATGGTGGGTCTCACATAGCTTCCACAAGTACCAACCAGGGGTTTGATTGACAGATTCCCATTCCTTATAGACCCTTGGTTCAGGCCAGACTAAGAGCCGACCCCAAAAACCAGGCCGTTCTGTGATTCCTGCGTGCAAAAAGCAGGCTCTCTCTCTGTTGAGGGTCAAATATTATATATTAAACCCCATTTATTACCTGAAGTTACGGGTATGATATTGTTTAACGCCCGGTTTTAATTGTGTTTTGTTGCAGGATTCAATCAGGAGCGTTGACTGAAAACTGATAGTAAAAGCATGGATTTGGCGCTCTGAAGACACCAAGGCAAGGGACGAACTCCAGAGAACTCATATTGAAGAATTTATACGCTGGGGATCCGAGGAAATCAAGCCATTTGCATTAAACGGGCTCGAAAACCAGCCAGAGTGCAAGATCACAGGGTCCCCGCCATCTGATTGGCTCGAAACTTCATATGTGACCTGGGGACCATAAATGAACCGTACACGTCAAATTTCAGTTCCCGGATCATTGTGGAAGTGGCCCGACGGACAGATCAGCCTATAGACCATTGATTTTAGGCCCACCTGAGATCTGGATATTCTTCAAACTGGAGATGGACAGCTTAAATGAGATAAGGAAAAGGTTGGACGGAACAGATTTCTCACAAGCGTCGCAGTGGACCCCACCTGTGCGGCTGTGAGTGCACAGTGCGGGGCACTCCCGCACCTCACCAGTGCAGCAGAGGTCGGTCAGCGCCCGCTGACCGACTCCCATTCAAAGAAAAACAGAGAGTCCGTTTCGGACTCTGCTGCGAACCGAGCAGAGAAGCATCGGTTGATGCTATGGACCCCACCCTTCATCAAAAACGACGATCCGGACCGTCCATTGGATTCCCAAGGTCCTTTCCACCCCTGCCTAGATGGCAGAATTCCGGACTATAGCAGCAGATGGTTTTTCAACCGTTCAAACACTGTTTGATGGCAGCAAGAAAAGATCGGTGGGCCACACTAAAACCGATCCAAAATCGACCGTTTCCGACCGCAATTCCGAGGGGAATACGGTGGACGGCTTGGATTTCTCAAATCAAGTATTGAAGTGGGCCCCATCACTCATCAACGCAGCCCTGCTACGCTTGAACAACGAACGGACGCTGATCGTCCGTTTTTCACTAGCAGGGCCCACTCATCATCCAAATGGATGATCCAGACCGTCCATTGCATCCCTGGGGTAGGTGTGACCCTCTCCTAGGTGTCCTTTTTGACCCATGCTCAGGTATGTACGTGGATCGTGATCAAACGCAAGATGGACGGCGGACTAAAGCAGCTTGTGGGCCACACTGAAATCAAATGAAAACTCTCTTTCCTGGACGGTTTTTTCTTCCTGAAACCAACGGACGGACTGGATTGTACCACTGATGTTGATTAAAGGCCTACCGAGTTTCACAGCGCATGTCAATGCGTACTCTGTTACGCAACATGCATCCTACTGCCTTTATAAAACAGGGGTGTGGAGCACAGGGGATGATCTGGACGTGGGATTTGGATTAGAGAGCTGGGAGCAGAGGCTGGAAGCTTGGCTGGGAGATCTACGGCTGGGAAAGTGGAGCAGAGATAGAGTATTTCTATTTTCTCTGTTTAGTTTCTGAATTATTTTTTTAAGATGTTTAGCTTAATCATGAGCAGTTAACCCCCTTAGCTAGGGCTAAGGGGTGAAGCTTGTTGCAGGATGGGAGATGTTCTTTTATGCAGTTAATCTAATTTTGATACATGAACTACCTTGATTATGGTTTGATTTATGGGAATATTTTTTAGTTGTTAATGGGCTGTTGTGACTAAAATTACAATGGGTCTGCGATGGCTTTGAATATTTCTGTTTCTTTTTTATGGTTATGACGTCAGGAAGCCCTGTTGTTCACCATCGTCTCCTGGGCATGGTTGGATGTCGGTACCCTTCCTAACCTTCATAAACATGTTGACTGGTTGGTAATTAGTTTAATTCTGTTGTTTGCTTTGTCTCCTGGGCATGGTTTGGTGATAGAATCCATTCTAATTCATATACCTCTCATCTCTTGAAAACTATATCAACATCAGTTCATTTAATTTCCATGATTTGTGATACAGGCATAAGATCTCCCTGATCTCTACAAGAGGATCCTCTGAATCCCTAGTTTCCCTTCTCTGAATTTTCTTCTCAGTTTAGATTAATATTTCATCATTATTCTTCAAATCATAATTGATTTAGATCGCATCTTAGTCTAGTTTTAGTCCTAGTTAGTTTCAGATAACGTACAGGTTTTAGTCTCTGTGGATTCGACCTCGGTCTTACCGAGATTATTACTACATCACAACCCTATAATTGGGGAGTGAACACTCTCATGGGTTGACCTAAGATTTCTAAGGTGAACCAGGGTCATGGCCTAATGGAATTGGGTGAGTCTGCTCCTGTGAGAAACCCAACAAAAACATTGCAGCATCAAAAGTCTTAAAATCCAGTTCAAACCCAACACGCTTTTTCATGCAACGGCCCATCAATTGTAGGCGTATCACATCCAACCCATTCAAAAGCTGTGGCCCACCAGGATGATAGAAAACCCTAAAAATTATGTCAATTCAATCATCAGGTGGGCTGAGACCCATGAGAATTTGGGAATTTTGTAGGTGATTTTTCATTATTCTCTACAGTGTGACCCACCTAATGGTTGGATCTATCTGATTTTTGGCCATCAGCACTTATTTGTTTCCCATCAAAATATTAATTAGGAAGATTTGACTATTATCGGAAATCAAATCATTCTACTTAAAAATAAAGTAGAAGAAGAAACGAAGGAGATGTACCCAGCCGTATTCTCTGTTTCACAGCTTTCGTAAGCAACTTGGTTTTCTGTTCACAAGAAATTAGATAAAACTCAAAAGTCAATGTGCGTTTGTTGCACAAATAACATGATATTTCTTGATTGTGCAAAATCTTATAAAAATTTATAATATTGGTGCAGCCAAACGGGTATTAAAAAAAAAAATTAAAATTAAAAAAAAAAAAAAAACGAGGGCAAACCAAATAAATAGAAGAAATAAAACAGGTTGCAGCATACCAGAATTCTCTTTGATGATGATTTTTTTGTTTGAAACGATGGTGCCCTGAAATTTCTTAGTTGGTGCAAAGCATGTCTACTTTGGATGCTCGGGGTGACAGTGTTGACTTGTTTGGTTAGTCGCAACGGACCTACGTTAGTACATTTTCAGTCTAGGCCATTCATATTGTCCCAAGCTATATTATCTCCTTGCATGGAGTGCGCTTGGTGATATCTGCCAGATGTGGGGCCCAGTGATGTGTTCATAAATTCAACCCGTCATCAATGCTTCAAGTAAAAATAATAATAATAATAACTTCAATTTCCAAAATCAGCCCCATCCAGAACTCGGGTGAGCCATGGCACCTGACACATTTGAGAAGGAATATCCACCGTTCATTACAGCAGGGCCTATTATCTCGTGTGTGTATATAAGGGATTTTTCCATATGGACGCCGGCCTTTTGGGCCATGGATCTAAAACTTCTCGTTTTTAAATTATTTTCCGAAACCCGCCCATAGTTTTCACCGGCATTGTACCACCCGCTATTAATTAGTTGTAAAAATATACTTTTATATTTTCATATTACCAGAACTGCCCTCCTACTGCCCACTCAGCATTCTCCCCTCCTAATTACACGATCTCATGCCAACATAACTCTGACCATATGTGGACCCCATCTTAATGTTAGTGACAAATTCACCTCGTTCGTCTGTTTCTCGAGATCATTTTATGACATGTGCCAAAAAATGTGATGGATCCAACGTTCAATGCGTGCTCCAGGATGGTCCCAGTATGTTTCAATAATTGGAGTTTAATCTCACTCTATCCTATTGCGTCCCCACTGGATATTAGTATTGGCCTCATTTTTGGGCCCATGCAATAAAATGAATTGAAAAAACAGATGGAGTGGGTGGATTTGTTATAAACATTCCATGCCCTGTAAATGTTTCAACGGTGGGTGTTCAATTCCCATAGTGTTATGTTAGTTGTCCGTCTCACTTGGGCTTTGGATCGGCCTCAATTTTACGCCCATGCCTTAAAATGAGATGAAAAATCCAATGGATGGAATAGATTTATCACAAACATAATTGTGGGCCTCACTTACGGTTAACCAAATCTCACTCTTAACTAGAGTTGGGCAAAATAGATCCGATCCGGTGGATCCGACCCAATCCGAACAGAACCGAGGGCCTGCATCGGGCAGGTTCGAGTAGGATCAGGCAGATCCGACCGTTAATTGAATCAGGTTCGGGTTAATAGCAAATCGGACCGAACCGGACCGATCCGAAATCCAATCTGGGCCCTACATTCTAGTAAATTTTATTTTATATATGTATGATTACTGATGAACATATGAGAGATTAGTATTGGGTATTAGAAAGGGAATGTGATTTTTATAATTTTTTAGAAATAAGTTTTCCACAACTCGTTACAAGTGCATCAATAAGCTCGGTGTTCTAGTGTGGTGGAAGCATCTTCATCTCTCCCGGGATTCCTTGCAGCAGTCGAAAATCACTACACCTCCGTTTGGATGGTTTAGATTTGTATTGTGGTTTCTATTCCAGGAGTTGTGGCACATTCTCCAATAACTCTGTGTTCACCGTCCGCGGTTAGAGCATGGTGGGACTCCTCCTATCTCTGAAGTCCGTTGTGGGCAGACTTTTGCCATGAGAGTTGGAGAGAGAGAGAGAGAGAGAGAGAGAGAGAGAGAGAGAGAGGTGCAGGTTGCTTGATATGCAAGGCAAATGAGGTTGCTTGATATGCAAGGCAAATGAGACAGAGAGGTGCAGGTTGCTTGATATGCAAGGCAAATGAGGTTGCTTGATATGCAAGGCAAATGAGACAGAGAGGTGCAGGTTGCTTGATATGCAAGGCAAACGAGACCTAACGAGAATATATATAAATCTAATCAAAAATTACAAAACTTCTTTTGAGTAAATTATGTGGGGCCTGCCTTGAATTTTTTGGTTTATCCACACCGTTCATCAGTTTTTCCATATCATTTTAGGGATTGATACTAAATTTTAAGTATATCCAATGATCAAGTAAATCGCACCATAGGAAACAGTGGGAATAATGATTTCCACACCATTGAAAAAATGGACCGATCCGAACCTTGCCCAACTTGATCCGACTCAGTTTTTCTAACCGAGTCGGACTCGGATCGATTCAAGCCAGCAGGGGTTTGAATCGGTTCGAGTCAGATGACCCGGACTTGGTCCCGAATCGGATCGAGTTCAGGTTAGGCCCTACAGATTTCAGACCGGGTCAAGTTGGACCCAATCCTATCTGACTCGGTCCGATGTCTAGCTCTACTCTTAACTTGAATTTCGTCGGAACATCTGGACAGCGCATTGATTGCAATGGATTGTCATGCTAACCTAACCTCAACCATACGTGGAGCCCACCTTAATGTTGGTTGGAGATCAACCTCATTCATTTGTTTTTCTAGCGCAAAAAATAATAATAATAAAATAAAAAATGAGCCACATCTATAGTTCAAAGTAGGCCCTTAATGGCCCCAATATGTTTCAATAGTCAGTGTTCAATCCCATGTTTCCTATTGTGTGGGCCACTTAAGCTTTGGATCTGCATCATTTTTTTCTCATGCCCTAAAACGATCTCGAAACACAAATGGATAGGGTAGATTTGTCACAAACAATTTGTGACCCCACAAATGTTTCAATAGTAAGTGTTCAATCCTCACTTTTTCCGTTCGTTTGGGCCCGTGAGCTTTGAATCGTTTTCATTTTTTGGTGCATGTGATAAATGATATGGAAAATCCAATGTATAGAGTGGATTTGTCACAAACATCATGAAGGGCCCCACCTAATGCCGGGTAACCCTCCTTGTATGTACAAATGCCCAAAACCTTTCTCAAAATTTTATTGACGGTTGCTTTCCGTGCCAACCAAGCCTCGACTATGCGGGGCTTACCTTGAGGTTGTGAGAAATCCACAATGTCCATTTGTTTTGCTAGCTCACTTTAGTGGATGGGCTAGAAAAATGAGAGAGATCCAACACTCAGAGTCAGCCCCATGATGGCCCAAAATGCTTCAACGATGGGCGTTAATCCCACCATTCCCTTACGTGTTGCCCTTTATGTTGGCCTTATTTTTGGCCCATGGCATAAAATGAGCTGTCAAAACCGATGGACTAGCTGAATTTCTCACAAGCATCCCATGCCTCATGAATTTTTTCAATTGTGGACGTTCAGTCCTGACTGTTTCCTATCATGTGGCCCAGTTGAGCTTTAGATCCGCCTCATTTTTTGCCATCAACAGTGCATGACAGCAACCATGAGATAATTGGTCTAGAGAATTGTACAAAATGTGTATAAAGATGGCAATGTGACACCTTTAGCTCCCACTAGCGAAAATCTAGAAACAATGGACAAAGGTCCTAGTGAGTGAAATTTCCTATTATTATCCATCCATCATTAAATCAAGGATTTGGATGTGTTGGATTATCTAACAACCAAGATATGCATACAACTTGATAAGTGCATGTGTACGTGTGTAGACCTATACACTCCACTAAGCACTTAAATCCACTCCCCTCATTCTCTACCGTGGCTATAGCCAGACATTGGTTGCCTTGCCTGAACAATGGAAGCAGATTGGGTCTGGTCCTTGCCCATCTCTAGTAAGGAACAAGAAGATCTGTGTGGGGGCCACCGTGAAGGTTTCAATGGTGGGTGTCATTATCCCCACTGTTTCCTTTGGCAAGCCAGATATGCTTCAATTTTGGGCTCATGTACTAAAATAATCTGGTAAAACAGATAGACGGCATGGATAAGCCACAACATCATGGACCCCACATATAGGCAGTGACATTCGTCCGTTGAATCAAGAGGAGAAATAATTTTAAAGCAGAGGTTTCCGGTCCATAGCCAAAAAGGAAAGTGGTCAAGGAAAACTCCCTGTATATATAGAATCCAGGAGATTCAGACCCTTAGTTTGGCCAGACAGTCTCCAAAATGCTGTCTTGCCATTTATGTGTGCTCTGTTCAATTCAACCGTGGGTGTTCTCTCCTAGCTGGTTTCCTTTCCTTTGCTGCTGTGCCTCACTTCTGTATGGATCGCTATGAATATTGGTTCTTGGGTGTTTCTTGAGATGACGTCTCTTACATGACTTGGACTGTGCAAATATTCACGTGGGCTCCACTCATAGCCAGTGCCCGGATAAAAATATGGTGTACAACCAACCTATATTCCTGGAAAGATAAATTAAGGAAATATGGCTTCTAATGAAATTAATATTTTCCTTATTTCACATGTGCTGATGTGCCACATATTCAAAGTGTTACCATTCATCCTAAAGCACTGTACCAGTGATGGTATATGATGTAGAGTGGGTAGTAGACACTTTCATGGTAAAGATAGACCAGAGAAGATGCAAACGGAGGCGTAAGTGATCCGGACCATTAGAATCTTAAATTATCTGGCAAACTGGGATGAGTTTTTCGACATATCATATATGATCTTGATAGGAGAACTTACTTAAGCAACCCAGCATGATCGTTACGGTGCGGTCCATCTTTTGATCCTTTGAGTTGCAAACCTAGGTAGGAGAACTTACTATTTTTACTATAAATAGTAAGTTTTAGTTCGAGTATAACTTTTGATCCTTTGAGTTGCAAAAGACGTGCCCAGCATGGAAAGGGCTTAGAAAAGTTAGGAGAAAAGTGTGGTTGGGCCAAATTGGACACTTATTAATTCTGGCCGAAAACCATAAGAGGCTAATAAGCCACGTTTTTAGGGTGTTTGAGAAGTTTAAAACTCCTACCTAGGTTTGAGTTATTTATTTTCATTAAAAAAAAAAATCAATTCAAAGGTCGAAACAAAAAGAAAATGTATCTTATCAGTAGAGAAATAAAAATAATAATGTTCGACTTTAATTCCATTTTGTTCCACATCTTTTATCTTAAAATAATGATTTGCAATCACAAGTTCATTTTACACTCAAAACTGCTCTGGTTAGCATTTATAACACTCGGCCTATTTCATGAAGCATTTGACCGGTTTATTAACATATGCCCAACATTTAGGATGGAAAGCTCAAGTGGACCAAATCACGGGAAATGGTGGGGATAACGATGCTCACAACCAGTCCTTAGTCATGCCTCAGTGATAGTAATAGACTCACAGGAGTTTCGGCATGAGGTCATAGGTTTGAGTATCAATTGTGGTATAAAAAAAGTCACAGGTGTGAGTAAGTGGGTATGTGACAGGTGTGAGTGAGTGTGTAGAATAATACCCACAATTAAAACATTTTAAAACTTATTATGATGTTTATTTGCCATTTAACTTGTTCGTAAGACCGAGAGACCTAAAACTTATTGGGAGACTTACCTGGCCTCAATCAAATTTTAACAATAGGCATTCAATCTCCATTGTTTCTTATCGTGTGGTCCACTTGAGCTTTGGAATGATGCAAAACGAATGGATGGCATGATAAAACATACATCACAGTTGGCTCCACAGAGTTGACAGTTCTCCAAGCATCCTTCTTCCTACTTTATTACTCATACTAGAAATGTTCACATAAGTTGGATCATGTGAGCTAGCCATACAACAGTAGTTGAGAACATCTGCGCTGTGCAAAAACTGGACCGGACACCGTAAAGGTGGCCTTAGGTAAAAACTAAGATGGTCTACTCATCTTTGGAGTACACCGATTAAATCAATGGACAGCCTACAATCTAATACTTGAGTGGCCCACCTAACGATTCGATTGGTTGTCTGCAAGTGATCGTTACGGTGCGGTCCATCTTTTGCACGGATAAGATGTCCTACAAAATATACATGCTAGCGGGAAAGTAAGTGCTCGATGCAGAAGTTTTAAATGAACGGTCCTGATGACAAATCATTACAAGAACGTAGTTGGATACACCCCATCTTCAAGCGCGAAAACAAGTGTGCCACACATGCCAACATGTCATAGATGTGCATGATCTGAGACGTTAATATTCCATAAATCAGCCATTCCTTCCATCATGGAATGTTAGAAAAAGTTATAAAACCGATGGACAGACCGTTGAACGTCCATGTGGTGCTGATATGAAGAGTGGGCCACCCTGATTTTAGTACAGGACGCATGCACTGAGAAACCAACCTACAAAAGTCTCGGATAATTGTACACGTTGCACAATTTGTGACGCGGTTAGTTTGGCGCGGGAACGGAGATTGGCTACTCCCCTTGACACCGGCCAATGGCTGGTCATCGGTGCTCTGTGGGCCCACCATGATGTAAATGATGTATGTGTTTCATCCATGACGTCCATCTATTTTTAAAGATCATATTACGGTATGAGACCAAAAATAAGGTATATCCCAATCTGAAATGGATCATATTACAGGAAACAGTGTTGAATGAGCGTCAACCATTAAAAACATTTTGGGGGCCATAAAAGTTTTGAATCAAGATAATTTTTGTTTTTCCCCTTCATCCATGCCTGTATGACCTAATAAACAGATTGGATGTCAAATAAATAGTACAGTAGGCCTTAGGAGGATTTTAATGATGGATATCCAATCACTATTGCTTTCATGTTGTGTGGTCCACCTGAGATTTATATACCCCTCATTTCTAGAATAAATCCCTAAAATGATCTTTAAAACTGAATGAACGTAATGGATGAAATACATACAGCATGGTGGAGCCCACAGAGCACCGACGAACAGCCACGGGGCTGGTGTCAAGGGGAGTAGCCAATCCGTTTCCGTTGGGCGCTTGGTTCGGTGATGCGGTGTTAGAGGTGGACGCGGATTTACTGCGAAAGGCTTTCGCAGGAAGTTCCTGCACTGGGTTTTCCAGGGTTTGACAGTGATGTTTACATCCCATCCATACCGTTAATAACGTCATTCTTATTGGGATGAACTGAAAACACAAATATTAACATGATTCAAAACTTCTATTGGCCCACAAATATTTCAACCGTAGACGTTCAATTATCCCTTTTTCGGCCCACTTGTGTATTGAATATAGTTCATTTTTGGCCTCATATCCTAAAATGCACTAAAAAAACGGATAGATGGAGAAGATTTCTCACAAACATCACAGTGAGCCTCCGTAGGTTCCCAGCACAGGAACTTCCGAAAGGCTTTCGCAGGAAATCCGCGTCCGTTAGAGGTGGTGTTCATATGGACGCGGATTGCGTGTTGGATGCGGATTGCGTCCTACCCCCGCCCGGACGGTAATCTGTCCGGCAGGGCTCTGTGGAGCCCACCGTGATGTAACTGTTTTATCCTGCTGTCCAACTATTTTTTCAGAAAATTTGAATATGTGAACCAAAAAATGAGATAGGTCTAAGGCTTGAGTGGACCACAAAGTAGGGATTGAACGTCCACCATTAAAAGCTTCTTGGGAGCCAAAGAAGTTTCGGATCAAGCTGATATTTGTGTTTTCACTTCATCCACGTCTACGGACCTTATGAATAGGTTTTATGGTAAAAAAAACATCACGTAGGCCCTTAGAAAGGTTTCAACGGTGGGTGTCATATCAGTGCAGGTTCCTTTGGTGTGGTCCACTCAAGCCTTAGACCTGCCTCATTTTTTGGTCCACGTGTTAAAATTTTCTGAAAAAAATCGTTGGACGGCGGGATAAAACAATTACATCACGGTGGGCTCCACAGAGCCCTGCCCGGACAGATTACCGTCCGGGCGGGGGTAGGACGCAATCCGCGTCCGTGTTCATAGATATTAATTATCAAATGCTAAATGATTGGCGCATGCGGTGCTCGGTCCATGCATCTCAGGGGAAACGAATTTCCTATTCCTGAGAAATCCTGTAGAAATCCACTCGGATCATCGCTTTAGAAAGTGCAAAATAGGATAAATTAAAAAAAAAAAAAATGATACATGTCCAAAAATCAGATGGGCCACATGACAGGAAACAGTGAGAATGGAAATACCCACCGTTGAAGCCTTCCTGGAGCCCATCATAATATTTTTATGTCATCTAAGCCGTTCGAAAGGTTATTTTGACACTGGAATGAACTGTAAAGGCAAATATTAGCATAATCTTAAACTCTTGAACACTAGTGTTCAATCCCTACTGTTTCTTGTAATTGGCCCATCTGAATCTTTAATCCACCTAATTTTTTGGGTTTCTGTAGTATTGTGAGCTTAGGAAAGGATTTCCTCCTACGCTGAATTCCTGCAAAAGCCTTCCCAAGAAAGTTCCTGCGCTGGAACGCAGGTGAGGCTCACTGTGATAATTGTGAGAAATCTTTCCCATCCATCCGTTTTGTGAGTTCATTTTAAGACATGAGGCAAAAAATTAAATGTATACAATGCTAAGTTTTGTTTATTGTATTTAAAATATTTATTGTGAGAAATCATGCTAATATTTATTGTATGATCTAGATATTGATTGTGAGAAATCATGCTAATATTTATTGTGAGAAATCATGCTAATATTTATTATATGTGCTACTGTGATGATTCCAAGTGGCAAACCACCACATTCTTCGATCACAAGCTTTGCAATCTGTTCTACTCTTGAAGAAAGCACAACATCAGCTCCAAGTCTTTCCTTGAACAATTCTCACGCTTCTTCCCTCAAAAGAACCTCTACTTCAAACTTTTCTTGGCACTTCATGCCTCGGCACACATTTTTTAATCGAGTAGTCAGATTGCAAAGCTTGTAACTGAAGAATGTGATGGTTTGCCACTTGGTATCATCACAATAGCAAGTGCAATGAGAAAGAGAGAGAGAGAGAGAGAGAGAGAGAGAGAGAGAGAGGAATTTGGTGCCAATCTTGAATTTTATCATGGGTGGTTCAGTTTCTACTAGACCCAAATGGCAGCTTTTACACATAATAATGGTTTCCTTTCTATCATTCTTGGGCCCATTTATAAATCACCAATCACTTTGTGACACGTCATGTCACCAAGGATATCCTTGGGAAAGGCAACCTACGTCCTTTCAAGAGACACGGATTACATGGTGACTTTGCCACCATAGACATTCGTGATGACCTGATGTGCCAGATTTGATTGGGTCAAATGCCACCATTAAAAAAAAATAAAAATGGAGCTCACGTAAAGCATGTTTAAAAGTCATTTGGTCGAATACATGCTTGACTGGGCTCCATCACTGACGGTGGCACATGTTCAATCAAATCTCATCACATCGAATCATCACAAATGTGTGTGGTGCTAGGCTCACTATGCAATTTGCATGCCCTTGCAAAGGAAGGCTCACACGGTACCATGGTAGCACATAATGATTATGTGTGTGTGTGTAACACACACACACATAATCATTAGGTGGGCCTTACCATAGAGATCTTGTACAACCATACAAAAGCCTTCAAGATCCAGTAGTGGGATCCACATGGTATCAATTTGCATCCAACCCATCCAAAAGTTGTGCCCACTGTGATGATGGGACACTAAAAATCATGTCAATCCAAGCATCAGGTGGGGTGTAGCCACTAAGGATTTGGCTGGTTTTTAGGTGATTTTTCATTGTTCTCAGTGGTGTGGTCCACTTGATGGTTGGATCTGTGTAACATCCCAAAAAATCGAGGGTCGAGTAATAACTCAACTCTCGAGTTCCAGAACATCACTTATGCAACATAGATAATGATGATTAAATGTTATCTATGTTAGTACAATAAACATGAGTGAGATTCTACCAAAACAGTAATTCATACTCCAGATCCATGTATAAATTGTAAGCGGAAGACTGAAAGGTGTGTGTGTGTGTGTGTGTGTTGTGTGTGTGTATATATATATATATATATATATATAATATATATATATATATATATATATTAAAACAAAACATTCTCGATTTCTAGAGTATGAACACTAACTCAGTCACCGTATATATATATATATTATATAATATATTATATATATATATATATCTATATATATATATATATATATAATATATGTTAGTTCTGAATCAAATGTCAAAATAGTACAACTGAAATTATCAACCCTGTGGCCCCGTAGCACTGGACAACCTATGCGAAGCCTTCAGTGAACTGCATGTAGGAAAACTGCTCCTGATCGTCATATAAGTAGCGCTCAGTCTCCTATGCTCCAGTGATACCTGCATCTGATACAGGGTCTGGTGGGTGTTTTAAAACACCGTCCCGTAACGTGGGAATTGGCCAACTCAGTGGAACAATGAAGCATAGGTTAACATGTTATCAATTCAGTCAAGCAGTAATGATAAAGTAGTACAATTAAACAATTCTAACTACTCTTATTTAATGCAAGTATGAAATGACATGATGTATGCCCTTGCCAAACCACTCTCATGCGACACCATCTTACGTTCACGAATGCGTACATCCCTCAGTGTTCCACATCTACCAGGCACATGCAGTGCGATGATGAGCATGATTACCGAGTAATTATTAGTCCATTTCAAACAGCAGGATTGGGAAACTAAGGTACCTCCCTTATATCATTCCCAAACATGATCCATTCTAGGGTCGTCAATCCTAGATAATCTCATACGATAGTATATTTCTAGGTCGTTGCAAAGGCTGTCAGGGCTGTTACGCGCAAAGGTTACACCACTCCCCCATCACCTTTTTAACGGTTCATCACTATACAGATACAGGCCTAGTTCATACTCTATACACTGCGACAACACTCGTCGCCTCACCGCAAATTCAGAGTATGCTCGAGGTCACTACAAAGGGCTGTCAGGGCTGTTACGCACAAAGGTTACACCGCTCTCCCATCACCTTATCAATGTAGGCCGACAGCACGAATATAGTGTCCCATACCACCATAATTGGCTCACGAGTCTGGTTGCTCACTGGTCACTACGAGGAGGCACGTGGCCCCAGCGTAAGCCGACAGCTCGACCACGGTGTCCCATACTACCATGCCCGGCTCATGAGTCTTAGCGGATCGAGGTACCATGGTTAAAAGGGATTTCACTGGTAAGTTTGGTACCCTAGGTTCAAGCAATAGCTCCAAACATGGTGAACATACATAAGACAGATCGGGTTACTTGACGAGCTCGGCTAGCTCGAGCGCACAACAAGTTGAACGATATGAAGCGCATAAGCACTTCGTGTGGCCAACCACTATCGCCAACCGAAGTACGACTCGGGTTCGTTGAACACATCTCATGTAGCAAATGAAACTCCTCCACGAATTCGATCCCGTTACCGACTGCCTGGACTATACAATAGCCTCAATCACATTCAATTTCAGTTATTTAAATAAGTAATGGATCAAAATTCAAATCATACAATCAAGACTGATATTATCCGTTTAGGGCTGTCAGGGCTGTTGCACGCACTCGTTGCTTCACTCCCCCATCACCCATGACGGATCATACAACGTAAATATGAATTGAAACATATGCATTACATAGATAAAATCATACAACCAGTTGAGCATGTTATGAAGCACAACACAAGCATGAGTTTGTACATATTCAATTCATAATCACACAGCTATCCAAGGAAATCATACACATAGTTAAAGAAGTTGAGAATCATATCTCAACACCCTTAAACATTACAATTTACTAACTACTACTCATTAAGACATTTTAACAAACACTTAGACTACATACACTAACATACATGACATATGTTGATCACATAGGTATAAGGCCAAATCCTTAATGGAGTTACCCCAATCATAACACGCATACACCCACGACGGATAGTCATGGCAAGCAAGAATCCAAGTTCCGTATTCATTCAGTCATTTCCACAAACACTTGGGCCACACATTTTAGCATATATAGTGTATATTGGTCGTGGCGTGATTTAGGGCAAATCCTTTCGTCAAAGGGGTATCGCCAATACAACAATCATATATCCATGACAATTAGTCATGGCGAGCATGAATGAGAATTCTATACTCATTTAGTCATTTTCACAAACACTTAGAATACACTATTTCAACATACTTGGTGTATGTTAGCAAAACATGTATTAAGGCTATCCTTTCGCCAAGCAAGTATTTTATCCATGTATAATATATTCATACAGCAAATAATCATGGCAAATACATCTCCAAAATTTATACGTATACAGTACTTTCTAGAATACACAATTTCAACATACATAGTGTATATAAGCAAAACATGTATTAGGGCGAGTCCTTTCACCAAACAAGTAATTTATCCACATATAATATATTCATACAACAATTAATCATGTCAAACGCATTTTCAAAATTTGTACATATATGGTACTTTCTACAAATACCTAGAGTATGTAGAATTCCATATTTTTCATCTTTAATCGAAACAGAAAATAGACAGCACTTTGTACATATGCAATTGCATGCAGATCATGAATCTATCATTATCTGACATTGAAAGCGTTGAAAACCATAACCTATACACCTAAAGTCCGCACCTTTTGTCGTAGAATCGTAACGAAGTCGATAGGTTGCTAAGTTTTCGTATTTGGCAGATTGGTAACCTATAGGATGCTTTAGGTTACTTATTTCATAACCTAAACAGATTAGGGATAGGGTTTCTTTTTAGAAACGAAGTCAGAATTGCCGGGAAAGCGATGAGAATGGGGTGGTGCAGCTTGTGTAGTGGCAGGGAATAGCAGTTGAGAGATTCTCCCACTTCTCTCACTCTTTCTCTCTCTTTTCTCTCTTTTTTCCTAGAGCTTTTTTTAAATTCGTATGACTGCAATGAGAGAGGGTTTAAGGTCCTTATATAGCTTAAAATCTCACTGAAATAGACTCCAGGTCAAAGTATACTTAGGTTATAACCAAAGCGGACCTGTTCCAGCTCAACGGAGGACTTCTGACTGGCCTCCTTGAGCTAAAGGTCGAACTTAAGCTCACTAACACTGGATCTACGTTTAGTTAAGTTTTCATTTCAGTCGGGATTCCAGATCGCAAATGGCGGACCAGTATCAGTTCAACGGTCAGCGGATCTCGATCGGAGATTCCGAGTATATGGATATGTGTATGAAATTTCTCCTGATCCAAGGGTGTAATTTAGTCTGATTCTGACAGTCTGGTTGCTTAAAACTGATCCGCAAGCGAGAGGTGCCAGATTACTATTTGAGATATTTATTTGTAAAGAAAATCAAGTGTTTTTACACTCTTCGCTCTGGACTCAAGCGAATTATACTGGGATACTATCTGGATTTGATTTCTGAGATGGTTGTCAAGCCCAGCAAGGCGGTCCTAATTCCTTAACTTCGTGTTCATCGGACTTCCGACGTGCGGTACAGATCTGATACGGAGTTTCGTGATGCTCCCGAGAGCAGACAGGTAATGAGATTGATCCTAGATTTTAGGGTACCCTAGCGTCAATGATTCTACAAGTTTTGAGTCTTGCAGATCGTATTTAAAGTGATTGGTGCTAATTTCACAGGTACTCTAGTTTCACACTGGCTAATCCTCGCCTAATTTCTAAAGGATTTAGTCCTGAGTAATTTCTATCTGAGGTGGTACCTGGGCCTTTGTAGTTTGTATATAAAGTGATCCAAGTTATACTACTTAGCTAGTTTAAGATAGTGTCTAGGGTGAAAGTACTTAGAAAAATTTAAAGAACAAGGTGGTGAAGAGTGAGATTTGTGAAGGACAT